>JAQFYC010001402.1:0-34931 GCA_034694165.1 Tomocerus mixtus | reverse complement strand
CCAAACCAAGATCAAGAGTTATCGCACTTGAAATAGAACAGATTTTTCTCCCGAATTTGTCTGGTACTCGTCTCGACTATAGTTCGTGAGTCGTCTGGTTCTGGTTTTCAGTTCTGGGATTGCCTTTCCTGGTTTTGGCTCCGGTGCGGGATCCTTTCTGGGTAGGTATCTTTTTCTCTCTGTTTTGTTAGTATCTCATTCAGTCAGTTTCCCTTCTTTTCAAGAGTGATGGCTTTCTAATCGTAAGTGCTGAATTGGTCACGTCTTCCGACGAGTATCTTTGGGAATTTGCAAACTCAAGAAAGTTTTTAAATTGCTAGTTGACAACTATAACTAATGAGAAAGAAAAAAGTGAGACGAGAGCTTGAGATTGAGATGTTGAGTCAAATCCAACAGAATAAATGATAACTTTGCAAGATCATACTTTTTATACTTTTATATCTTACGATCTTACCTCAATTAATGCCTGGAGACGGGTAATTCGCTTCCACGTACTTCAGTTCCAGCCATCTGTCCCCGGGAATGCTTCTTGAATGTACAGTACACATTAATGTACTGCACTGTGAAAGATTCTCTTCAAAACTGACGGACTCTACTCACTACTCACACAATATACGAATATACTACTACTGCTCTGCCAGTATTATTAAAGATACTAACTAACCTAGTTTCACTTTATCTTATGTATGTATATGTATCAGTTGTGTAGTGTAAATTGTAAGTATTTTGTATTCTGTATCATTCAGTCAGTAAAATTGAGTGTGTATGTAGAATGTAGACTTATGTGATGTGTGTATGTGTGTCTTGAGAATTAGAATAGCTACTAGCTTGTTGCATTGCATTGCAGCACCTATGCCAACCTCTTTCTTAAGAGAACAAGTGATATGGATTGGATTTGGAGTAAACATATAAATAGATGCGGTCTATTTATAGGGTTGTGACATCTGTTTGAGATCTGTTTTCCAAAGGCTATACTACTATATAATACAATCGTACTTTACAACCGTTACTTTTAATGAGTTTCCTCAAGTAATGATTAGCAACCGGATTTTAGATGTGTATCATGTATGTTCATGTGCATTTACATTCAAGATTAGCACAGTTCTATGAAAAGCGTCTCTACTAATCCACTTTCCTTGTATTTCAATGTATAGCTGTCAACGTTGGTTTCAGGGGTTTCATGGAGTTCAATCCTAAAGAATTGCTCGTATATAACATTTAAACTAATGGTTACTTGTACAATGGCATGAAATTGACATTTCTTGTCCAGAGTGAGTCTCAATAACAGTTGCTTAGGAAAAATCGCTTAATACTTTCATCCTTTTTAACCTTTCATTTCTTAGAATTCTATTACCACAGTTAATATACATAAACTTTGTCTTTTTATATTTATTTTAGTACACTAAAATTTCAATCTAGTAAGTATATTTGCTGACAGTTACAGAGCGTTCCATAATACTTGCCTCTGCGTCCGCCGAACCTAGAGATAGTGATATATTTGCCCTAAATATTCCATTTGCCTATCTTACATAATTTAACTAAGTAAAATCGTTTGATATATTTTATCCAGGCCCCTACCAAACCACCCTGTACATATAAGATGTAGAAAATATTTTTTTTTACAATTTTTGGTTTACTTTATTTTATCTCCTAATATATAAGTAGGTCCCTGATGATGTGATGATCCTCTGGGGATAACAAAGAGTTTATCATTCTCTACGTTATTTAGAGTTATCTTCTTGAGCTAAATTTTGCAATTTCAAAAATTTCAGTTAATGAACTTTTTAAGGTTCCTTTGGATAAAGTTTGTGCTCTATATAGTCTACAATGTTTTATATACGCCCCCAGAGGTCCACATTATTTAGTTCGTTAAAACTTTATTTTTTGCAACTACCTTTTCTTTACATTTAACTTTACTGCTGTGATCTTTGGCAACTTAACAAAAAAGAGAGAAACTGCCTCATCAAAACAACCAATATGATAAGGCCTACATGTAAACGCTTTCTGTGACAAATGTTAGCTTGATTTAATTTGCTAAATGTTGCACAACAATCTGATTCTACTGAAAATACGACAGTTATCTAAGTGATCAAGAATTCAAAGACTTTACTGTACATTATGATAACATTTTTGGCTTTATTGACAAAACGGTTAGCTGACTTTATTGCAAAATTGGGATGGATGAAGTAAAAGAATGTTTCATGGATTTAAATTAAATACATCCTGTCACTGCTACTTTTCGCCTTATTATCTGCACATTTGTTTTTCTAATCGCAAGTTTCGCAAGCACGGCAAGGATCATTGGGCTCTCCGGTTATGGTCACTTGGAAATCTACACATGTTTTTACTGTAGTATGTTTTGATTTATAACGTGTCTATTCGGCATCCTTTGATGTGGAAAACCTCGACCTTACACACTTGATTGTACACAAACTACTGACATTATTCATATTCAAGTGCGTGCGTAAATATACTTTTATTTTCGGGCTTTACTAAAAGTGTTGTTGATTCAAAATCTTAAAGGAACAAGCAATGCCACGATGGACAGATAAAAACTGAGTATTTATTCAAGCAAAGCTATTTTTGTATGTGCTGCAATATCTTATTTGGATTAACACATGTGTTAAATGAGTTGTGCATAAAAAATAGATTGAAATCTCTTAAAAATAGACTACAATATTGTTCATGTATATTTATTAAGGTATTTCGAATGCATATATCTCAAATGATTTCCATTATTACAACGCAACGAGTTGTTATTTTCTTCGTATATGCAATATCTATCTAGGTATTTGCAATTCATGCTAATATTTTGCATATGTATGCAAGAATTTGGGATAGATGAGTTTGTGTAATAGAGCTAGGTATTTTGACAGCAGTTAAAAAGATAGAGCACACTCGAAAGATAAATGAAGCGTTTTATGCACTGGGAGCTTTGATAATTTCTACAAACTTATTTAGAATTTAAGCACATGGAATGGATGGATGGTTGTTACAGAAGAATGAAAACCGCAAATGATGACATTTGCTTAATGAACTTACAAATATGCTAAAGAAGCGAATAAAACAATCAATACATAATACAAAGCAAAGAATCACACCTTTTGTTTGGTTAAAATAATGACAAACAGAAGAAATCTCAAGGTAGGTTTGCGACGCGACTCGACTGTCTGGTTTGGGATATGAGGTTAGTAGAATATTATTATGAGGCTTTTGCTCATCTGTCGTTTGGGAATCATAAAAATAGACCGAGAATAGAGTTTTGTTTGGCATGATCAAGTGTTTACAGTTAACTTAGCTTAAGCTTTGGCCCACTGTCAGCAAATTTTTGTAGCCTTAACCTTAATTAGCCTTGGTTGGGATTGGGACTGGGTTCGGATCGGATGGAAGGCATCAACATAATATTATGATATTTTTGCCGTGTCATATGCAAATAATTAAGAGCAGTGCAGTAGTTTCAGTATCTAGATAATATGTAGTAGGCACAGACTAGACATCAGTAATAATTCCCACTTTCAGGTGACGAATAAAATTTCAGGAAGATGCCAGTAATTTTAGAGAGGACTGAAAAATGAAATTGTAATACAGTTGCATGCGTTAGCTTAAATTAGCTTATTCCTTTGCAAGGCAAGGGTTAAAAATATACTATCCCATTAAAATATTTTACAACCTTCTCAATCCCAATCCAATTAACCGTATATTTGTCATCAGATCGTAAACTCTTTATTGAAAACATTATTTTTACTAAGTAACATTATAAAAGTTATAATAGTATATGTTATAAAAATACAAAACACAGATATGCACTGAGAAAACCAATACACACGAACAATGAAAGCATTTAAATGTGAATACTGAAAGAAAGAACAATTATTTCTGTCTCATTTCTTACAATGTACAAATTAGAAAACATTAATGGACAGACATTAGGTCGGCTGTATAAAGTTGGAGAAATAAATAAGTTGCCTTTGAGGACACTACTACTTACTACACTACATATAATGGTTTGTTATTACTTACAGATCTTCGTTTTTAGGCGTGTCTAATTCTATAGAATTGGATTGGATTAGAATTTCTCTGTTTTGTGGCACCGTAACCACTGTTTTGATTTCTGACAGCAGCGTTTCTAGTTTTTGCTGTTATCCTGGCATCGGGCCCTCTTCTTATAGTTGCGCTTAATTCTGCAATAAATGGCGCTCTTTGAATTGCATAAACTGTAGGTTGCGCTCTGGAATAGCCAACGTTAGTGGGATTGAACCTAATACTGCTTCCAATTGCCGGAATTGGGACACCATATTCGCTTCGGACAGGAACTGGAACCCCATATTCGGATCGGACAACCGGAGCTGGGGCACCATATTGGGACCGCAGAACGGGCGATGGGGCACCATATTCTGTTCGGACTACTGGCGCTGGAGCACCGTATTCGGCTCTGAGAACTGGCGCTGGGGCACCATATTCAGTGCGGACAACTGGAGCTGGGGCACCATATTCGGATCTGAGAACAGGCACTGGGGCCCCATATTGGGATCTGAGAACAGGAACTGGAGCTGGGGCACCATATTGGGATCTGAGAACAGGCACTGGGGCTGGGGCACCATATCCGGATCTGAGAACAGGCACTGGGGCGGGGGCACCATATTCGGTTCGGACTATAGGCGCTGGGGCACCATATTCGGACCGGAGAACAGGCACTGGTGCGGGGGCACCATATTCGGATCGGACTACAGGCGCTGGAGCACCGTATTCGGACCGGAGAACAGGCGCTGGGGCACCATATTCGGATCGCAGAGCAGGCACTGGAGCACCGTATTCGGTTCGGACTACAGGCGCTGGAGCACCGTATTCGGTGCGGACAACAGGCGTTGGGGCACCATAAGCGGTTCGGACAACAGGCGCTGGGGCACCATACTCGGACCGGAAAACCGGTAACGGAACTCCATAAGCAAATCTAACCTGTGGCTGATTACTCGATTTCACTCTAACTCCGTATCCATAAGATGGGGATGGAACTAATGTTTCTTGACCACTATCTCCATTTCCTCCCTGTACAGGTATTTGAGCATTATTATTGTCTTCATTGGTACCACCACCAATTACAACTGCATCATTCTGATCTTCTGGTCGTCCGATATTTCTCGTAGCTGAGCTTTGTGAAGTGTTTTGCCGAATAGCTACTGCAGATGATAATCTTTGTCTTTCTGTGCCTACTGCATTATTTGGGTGTTCTTGAGAGGCTAATAAAGTCAAAGGTACTGGATAAATTGAAGAGACTTGCACTTGGTTGGCTGTTAAACGTTGAAATAAAATAAAAATCACCATGCTTTATTTCTTTCTTACAATTAAGTAGGTCATTATGTTGAAAATTAAAAGAAAAGAAAAAGTACAGATATGAATTAATAATAACAAAATTGTAGGACAACTTACTTGAAGAACTTCTTGGTGGTTGCTTTACGAACAACAATGGGTTAAAAAATTGTACTACTCCCGGAGTAGATGTAACTGTTGAAAATACGAAAAAACTTCCGAGAATAAGTGATACCATCATTTTTGTACTTTTTACATTTAAATCTTAGTTAGTAAAGAGAGATCTTTATGGAGACTGAGCTGTTACTTTGTTTGGAAAGCTCAATGATTGAATAAAGGATTTTTGTGAACGTGGAATGCTTTTATTCATTATTACGTAGAAGAAATAATCGAAATCTTAATGAAATGAGAGCAAGACAATAGTGGTAGGAATATTATGATGCACTACATAATGTCCTCAGGTAGGTAACTGATAAGCATAATTTATGTAAAACGATTTCATTGATCTAGCTGTCTTGTAGTATGGTGGCTGCTGGTATATTGGTCGATTGGGTATATGGCTCATGAAATGATTGTTGATGTGACATGCTCAATAATCCTTTAAGTCATGTCATAACATGATAAAGTTGTCTCCCAGCTATGGGACGATGACGCTCGCCACGACACACAAAAGAGATTACACCTTCTCCTTATCTGCAGGACAAGTTCGACAATAAATGCCAAAACTGGCTCACTATTTTTTAATAGATGCCTATAGCTTAAGCAAAATAACATTCGAGACATGACATGTTGTTGATTGTGACAATAATGTGATTGACTGTTTCAGATTACAAATATTTGTCTTACAAAGTGCCATTACACGAGTAAATGTATTTTAATCTGTACACAGGACATACGCTTGTAATTAATAGTGTCGTTTTTCTGCTTCTTGCATGTACATGTGTCTTCTGTCAATTCTACATTGAATTGATACTGATAGCCCACAATCCATCTCATCGTCATCATCAGCAGCTACTTCATCTGTGATTGTGATAAAAAGTGTTGTAAATTGAGCAAACCATCAATACTATGTGACCGTGTGTGCAATGAAGCTGCTTGTACATAGATGTATGTAAGTTAATGAGCTAGTATTTATTTATCTATTATTGTGTGCTACTGCTTTGTTAAATGCTCCATTGCATTAGCACTAGGCCTCATTATGTATGCATGAAAATTATGTAATTTTAGCGAGATTTATTTTGAATCCTATGCTAATTTATTTTAGAATTAGGGAAAGATTATTGGTAAAAGTATAGCAACTGATCCTTACAAAAGGGAACGATCATCAATCATTATGATAATAATAGAGGAAAATTATGCCAATAATAAGGGTATGCTAATTAGGATCCCTTCCCACTAATGCATTGCAATGGTGCATTCAGTTTAGTACATTGAAAATTGATTATTGATTGCGTGGTAATTCGCTTTTAGTAAATTGTCTCATGCACCCACCTATCTACCAAACCTAATTAATAAGGCATGTTGTTATAGATTGTATACTTTTGGCTCAAGCTGGTGATATGGTAAGGGGATCTGTACTCTATGGTACTAATATAAAATTCCTAAACTATATTAGCTTCCTTTGTTTGCATAGGGCACAATAAATAACATTAATACCCAAAAGGGAGTCATCTTAAATAGGAATTGCAAACAAACGCAATTAGCATAGATCCATTAACAGAGAAGTATGCGTGCAAGTGAAATGAGATTCTTTTTAAACCTCCCCATCGTCAGAAAATCACAAAATACGACCATTCATGACAGTAATGTAACGCAATAAGGTGTAAAGCAACACAGTGTTAATTGTTGTAATTATAATGTTATTCATTATCACATGGGACAGCTAGTAATTTGCATACTAAACTAAACCAAATGCAAATTCATGAGTAACTATTGCTACACAATGCCCACAAGATAAATAACTATGTTGCAGCATTAATTAATTAACCACATTCTATGCGTTAACAAAGTACCCTCAGGTAACTGCATTAGAATAATACTTCTATTTTACAGTAGAATTTGACCGAGGGGGACTGCCTTGTTGTAATTTTGTAAACTCGTAATGTGAAAATGTAATGCTGTGTATAAATGAGGCATTTCATTAAGCGCTACAGGAGACAGTTTATTATGGAACACTCTCTAGGCTTCTACTTTTGGCTAGTTGGAATTTCAAAAGGATCGCAAAGCAAATCTCAGGAATAGGAAGATTATGAATCTAGGTCAACAAATTAAATATTTGTAAACCATTATTTTCAACGCTAAATAGCTCACATACATATCTACGTCTAATTAAGTATATCTTACAGTAGTAGTCTGGTAATAGTAACTGACTGGTCTGAGTGGGCCATGAACGTAACTTAATTTAGATTCCTCTATTTTAGATTAACAACTTCTATTTAAAAATGTCAACTGAGGATTTACGCTTGTATGCATGCTATGAATAAATAGTTTATAAATTAGTGATAGCATATGTGTACAATATTGATGAATTTCTGATAATCTCAAGTCATAGTAATCTAATGTTATATACATACCTACCTAAAGATAGCAAATCATAAAATAGCAAATATCACATTAAAAACTGTCTGCAAGTATACTTATAAGGCTATGATAAATAGCTGCGAGCTACGCTACACCCTATTACAGGGATATAAATAATAATTTTCCATTAAATATTTATTTTATGAATCCTGATCCTTATAGAGATGTTTGAGATGAGATTTGCGACATGTCAGTATTTACTACAATTCGTATGTACACTATGCAAATGTACATGCAATTAAATATACAGATTTACAGATACGTAATTAAGTGAAGTTTGTTCACTCAAGTACTTAATTTTATGCATGCATAAGGTGAAGGATTTTTATGATCTTGAATGACATTATAGTTGGGATTGGGAAGAATGGACACAAGTAAACAGGACAACTTTTCAATTAAATGGAATGTAAACGTTACTGGCCAGCATTTATTTGTTGATATTGTATTGCCTCAGGAGAATGAATGGAAAACTCATTATCTTTTATGTACTTATTGTCTACATTTCAAATTTCGGCCATATGGTAAATACATAATACTTTATGTTCGACAGGGCAAGGGGTGTACCATATTTGTGTTGACATCATCATACGGATAAAATATATTGGGTAATAATTGGTTTAGCAACTCTGTTAATTATTTACCTTGATTGAACATGACATTTTCTTACGTAAATTAGTTACAAGTACATAACTTAAGAAGGTAATTAGGTATACATACATTAAAAAATAAATTCGTTTTGAATTTGAACGAACCTTTGAATAGGAATCTAATCAAAAGTAATTAAGCAGTTTTGTTTGACTATTGACAATGAGTCCAACTAATTATTTCATCACAGTCCATATGGGCTGAATGGGCTCAATATTCTAATGAGTGGAGGAGCTTGAAACTCTGCTGGATTTGGTATGATGGATGCGGGTTGAATAATCTGCAGTTGGATAGCTTGCCCTTGCTTTTTGGCTGACTTGGAATTCCTGCCACTGGCACCACGACCCCCAGATCCTGAGCGACTGGGTGTTCTTCCAGTGGAAGAAGTTTGCTTACTATTTCTATTGGAATTGGAGCGTCTGGGTGTAGAGTTTCCGCTGTTTCTATTTGGTGATGAACGTTGTCTAGCGCTCTTGGGGGAAGATCTTCCTCGATTACTAGATCTGAGTCTTGCGGGAGCTGGGGCGGGAGTATCATCTACATCATCATCTTCTGATGGGGCAAATTCGTTAAATTGCCCGCTGGAGCCTCCGGATCCGGGATTCCTATCTTGAGATTCGAGCTCAAAAGATCCTAAATCAATAGCACGCACTATATCGACATCAGATAGAGAAAAGGGTGAGTTTGACCCCAATCCTCCGCGGTTTCCGCTATTGCTACCGGCAGATAATCTACTGGAAGAAGGGCGGTTGTTGTTATTGTTTCTGCTTCCCGATGGTCGATTTCTGCTGGATTGACGACCTCTTGGTCTTTGGTTGGAAACTGGAGTTGGTGTCTCTTCAGGCTCCTCGACTTCTTCCGGATCTCTCTGAGAATCTTCAGGTTCTTCAGCTGGAGCGTTTGGATCATCGCTTCCTTCCGCAGCAACTGGGGTATCATCTTCATTGCTTTCTCCAGCACCTCCTTCGGCTGGAGCATTAGCTCCACCGGCTTCATCGTCACCTACTTCATTATTATTATTACTACCTGGACCGTCAAATTCAAGACGGATGGTAATTGGTCCTGATCCTGATGCAGGAACTGATACAACTTTGGGTTTTCCTTGTGATCTTCCTTTGGGTTGGGATTGTCCCTGGGCTTGAGGATTTATTGTTAAGTGAGTTGAAGGGACATTGAAGAAATTCGGTTGAAGAAAATGAGATGGTTGCAACACTAAAAAAATAAAAACCTAATTAAGAAATGTCTCTTTGCAAAATGTAACAATCCATAGCGATTCCCTCCGAATATGTTAGTTCTTCATATGATTATTAATTAAATATTAATTATCCAGTTATTATTAATGCACTAACCACTTAAAGTGCTATATCCATTTGAAATGTGCCCCGAAAGGGCGCTTCCACAGAGGGCAAGCAGGAAACCCAACACAAACTTCATAGTTTACTACTTGCTTTGACTAGTGTTCCTAGGTAAATGGAAAAAAATTGACACGAACATTTCTCTTTTATATGGCTCTCTTGCTTTATTTGCCTCTGCACACAAATAATTAGCTAATAGTGGACAATCAATGTTAAATGCTAAATTTTATCCGCATAACAATAGAGTAAACATAATAGTGTACTGTGTAGTGTAGCTAGTTATCTAACTTTTGCTATCAGTCTATCTATCTTATGCTTAAATACACGGATACATTGCATTGCATGCAACACTATAATATAGAACGTAAGTAATTTTTATAAGACATTACATAAATCCCTTCCTTCTTACATAGTTAGCAAGATCTCTGCAATAATTTCAATTCAAGCTGTGAGTATTGTTCTCCTATTCCTATTTGTTTTAGCTAATATATCACTTATAATTGTGCATAGTATCTTACAAATGTAATATGAATGAAAATGAGCCTGCTTGCTAACCTATTCCTCCACACATGCATTCCACTAGTTATGGTAACGTTTTGCAACTTTATGCTAATATTCACAATTTTGCTGAAGATGAGCATTTCTGACCGCTTTCTGATTAAGTAAGGAAACCATTTTTATTACCCAAACATAAACACCCTAAATATTTGTACCTATAAAATTGTAGCATACTTTTACTGCAAATGTGCGTTACACTCACATACTATGGAAGGATTAACTCGATAAATACTAGATAATTTATGGTAAATGTATTTCATTTAGTAAAAGTGCAATTCCCTATTTTGTTAGATAAAAATGTGTTTGTGCAATGTGCATACATATAAGTTACTATTCTATTCTTAATAAATTTTGCATTGCTTCATAAATATTAGTTGGTGTGCTACAGCTATTTACACATATCGTAAAATATTATTTATGTTCTGTATAAGTAATATTTTATATAACCACATCTGTCTATCCCTAGTTATTTTTTTATTATTAAGAGGTTGATTTTTTTCTTTGTTCTCTCAGATGAGAAAAGGAACCAGTATTACTGTATTACCTTACCTTCCTTAACGAAATGGATTTCAAGATATACAAGCAGCTATTATAACTGACGTTACTGCTGTAAATATCATACTTGCTGTGCAAAGGTCCACATATTCATGAAGTAGGTTGCTCACACCATCCTCTGTATAGTAGTAACTTATAGACAGGTTGTTTTTGCGAATTATATTACTTATTATTATTATAATGTCTCCTGCAATATAAATTATTCTTATATATTCATGTATGGCCAAATATCTATCTGTAATACATGTAATACAATACATTGAAATATATTTCACTATTATTCTTACAAAGTTTCGAATTTCTAATGTTGAGTGAAGTCTGAAATGTAGAATTGATGAACAAAAGGTTACTCATTCTGATTTGATTTGGACATCAACAGTTTGGGATTTGGGTCTCTTCTTCCCAAATACGTAATAGATAATTGCATACTATTATCTAGTAAGCTACTTATGGGAAATCAGCAGTACAGTTAATCATGCATTTTATTGATATTTTGGTGTTAAATGTATGACAGAATGTGAAATGTGATGTACATCTGATATCCTGTTATCCTGCACGCAATCCAAATCCAATCCACTACTTACTATGAGAAGATTCATCCTTATTACATAGTGTTTATAACTTAATTGAATTCATTTACAGTTGGTGTCTGTAATCTATATAGTTACATACTTAAAGTAAGTACGAAATAAGTGTCTAGACAATTTGTGAAGTAACACTCTTGGTAGATAGAACATGGAAGATTCTCTGAACAAAAGCAAAATGTTTGGTCCTAACATATTTGGCAAATATTTGACATGCAATCCAAAATTGAAGGATATATCGAGCACATGCAAATTTGCAAATGGTACACAGGTGCAATGATATAAGTTACACTTATGATATGCTTATTGACTTGTATTCGTATAGTTGCTTATGAGTACATACATACTATATATTACATTAGTCAACGTACCTTATAAATTATATCTACCTTGCAGTAAACTACTTAGCAATAAAATATCTACATATAATACGCAAGATTGTGTATTATAACAGTTGTCCCATCTCTAAATAATAACAATATAGGTATAGTGCTAGCTGTCTAGAAAATATTAGGTAACACTATAAGTAACATAAAAAGTTGATCTACCTATAATATAAGTAGGTAGGTGCTGTAGGCCAGGTACCTATTTATTTGTTCCATTCTGCTAAGTTGTAATCATGAAGGTATGTGAAGGATCAATAATAAATAATATCGCATTGGTCCTCATATTACGTATGTATCCTGCACGCAATTGTGTTTCTATTCTAACTAAACAACAATGGGATGTCATTATAATATTACCTATGCATACAAAAGCACTAATTTAAATAATTAAATGGTATACTTTCAGTAATACTTAATTAACATTATCTAAGTATGCGTAAAGATGCCTCTTAGTAGTTAACAAATTATTAGAATTCTTTCTTATGCTGACATAATAGTCTCAATCTCAATTATGTTTAAGTGCGTAGCAAAACAAATATTTAATAATCAATGTTAGGTAAAAATGCATATAAAGGGCCAATTGTAGCTAACAGTGCTCATTAAACGATAAAATTGCAACAGCACACACATAATCATCATAAGATTTTATTTACAATAATTTTCTTTAAATCCACAAAATAAGCTATAGTATTATGCATGATGATCCAAATGACCCAACCATTTACATGATAAATATTTATATAATAACTGCATGTGTTACGGATAATTAATTTTATGGATGAATGGTTTGTGTAATTGGATAATTAATTTCAAGCGCAATAAGTCCGAGCCCTAATTAATAGTAAGTTAAAGGAACAGATTTATCCAAGGCTTCGCCAAGATTCACGCCCAAATTATGATTTTGTTGAGCAGCATACGGACTTGCATTTGGCAAGAGAGCTGCATTTGAATGCACGGTAAGCTTTTTGGGAAGATTTATTCTTTTATGAGGTCGGGCATGCGATTGAGAATTTGTAAGTTGAGGAGTGTAGGAAGGGAATTTGTTGAAATTGACTGTATCGTAACTTGGTGGCTGGTATTGCTTTTTAGAGATTTTAGGAGGATCATAGTACGGGTAGCTTTGATAAGTCATCGTGGGGTGATTGTTAGCTTGTGAATAAGTTGATTGATGATTGTATTGGTTTTTATGAACTCTGTTTTGCTCTTGTTGTTGTTGTACACGATGTACTTTAGGAGAGTCTGTAAGAAATAATACTGAATTAACTACTTGCACATAAATGCTTAATTGTATTATGTAAAGGTACACAATATTCTAAGGTATGTAACTATGAACTAGGATCTATATTTTTAAAATCTGAATAAATCGTAATTCTGAAAAGTAAAAATCAAGGTGTACCATGGTGTATTTGTGAAGTAGATGGGTGATTGATAGTATATCCGATTTTCATCTTATCTTTCTTGACCCCGAATAAGGTTGAGTATTCGCTATGTTTCTTAGCTCCGTAAGGATTCATCCCATTTTCTGTATAGATCGAGAATTCTACTTGGCTTATTGCCTCGGGACACACAAAACTAAATGAAAGAAATATACAGAGGCAGAAAGTGTAAGTCTTCATTTTGTTAGTTTTCTAAGAAGGTAATTTCTAATTTCCTTTGAAAATTAAATTTTGGAAAGCTCAAGATCAGGCAAAGATCTATCTTCTCCCTTCTCTACAAATGAAATCACAAGTGAACCGTTCCGTCTAGAATTCTCATCCTTTTATCTTTTAGGTAAAACTAATCTTGGACTTAAATTAATGAGTCTGTGTAAATGCCCTGTGGCTTTTTTGGCTAAACTATTCGTAAAATTCAAGGAGGCAATCGTCCTGCTGCTGCCCGTCCTAAGTAATGAAGAAAGTATTAAATTATAGTTTTTCTACCTCGCTGCCAACCAAGACCAGGGTTCTTGCAATTTCTGCTTTTCTGCACGAAATAATATTTATGTACACATACTTGTGCAACCCTTTGACATCAAAACACACAAGGAGACTCATCCGGAATCCGGAGTAATAATTCCTTAATATACTATATAAACCTTTATTTTTATAAGTTTCTGAAGACGCAACCTTGATTCTTGCACTTCATGCGGTTTATTGTACGCGTATCAATGTGCAATACGTGCTTTCCTCTAGCAATGAGTTCGTGGTGAAGGAAAGTTATTAAGCGTGGGCTCGTAGTAAAAGAAAATGGGAAGATCAATCACTTTTCTGAGTGAATCTAACCAAATACTCATGAATTACTAATATAATGTATCATTTAGGTTTGCATGCACGGAGATATTATCAAAGAAAACCAGTTTTGACAGATATTTAAATACATACTAGTATTTAATACAGTGTGTGCCTTATATTTCGCAATTTTTTTACGAAAATTCAAAGCGTAGCGTAATATTGGAATGTTGAATACTACTATAGTCTATATTGCCACCTTTATATAGGGACATTTTTATCATAACCGGCAAAATCAGAGTAAAAATTTGGGTTAAATATGTGCACAATATGCATATATACAAATGGCAGTCTTACCTACTTTTATTTAGAAATCTCTCCAAACAAAAGTATTGAAAATATTGGCAAAAAAATAAGCGAACATACTGTAGCCATTTACAGGAAAATTACCAATCCCACCGAAGAAATACTACAATTAGATATGTATCACACTACCACACAATTGCACATCAGTCTTCAAATCTTCAAACAACTAAAACTAAGACCATTGTAAGGTAGTTTTAAGTAAGAACTCCCTGGAGATTGTCTTGACGGAGAGAAAGACAAATTGTACCCCTGTGACCACATCAAATAACTCTAACTCCAGCTACAGATATAGCAATTAGTCAGCAGTTTGCTTAGACTTCTTAAGGAGACAGTAAGGAGTCTTCCTATACCGGCCACAGTAATGTAAGATGTAGGTACCGGTTATGTGCCTACATTTTGCGTCATTTGTCACTGTAATACATTATCATATATAAGTATGAAAGAATAGTTTACATAGTTTATATAAATTGTAGTCTTAAATCAAGATAACTTTTTTAAATTATCAACTAAGAACAGATTTTTATCCATGTTATGTACCTTCACAAAAAATCCTATAAAATCCTGGAGAAGTCTTAGTTCTATGTGGCTGTGTTTGTCCTGATATTATGTAAAACTATGTATGACAAAATCTGCGAACATGAAATCTGTGTTATAACAGCCTTCAGAGTACATTAAAATGAAAATCTGCCTAAATAAATAAGTGTTGAGAAAAAATGAAATAGTATGAAGTGGAAACAGATGGCCGGTCACGTTCTGTCTGTCACTTGGTTCTGCTGTGTCAGACAGTCCAGTACCAAGTGAGAACATAAAGTGTGGACTTGAACTTTTGCCAAAAACATTTCGTGCTTCAAGGTATGAATAATTAGTATGAATAATTTGATTGTAATTGTAATTATATGCAATATTTGACTTCTGATTGTGATACAAGATGTAAAAATAGATTTCATTTTTATTCCTCACTCACGCAAAGTCTTACAATTATGTAATGTTTCTTCGTCATTGCAAATACTTAGGCATCTATTTACTAACTAATTTTAATTCAATATATAGGTATACCAAGGCTGGGTGTACTCTACACCGGTTATGCCATAATACTCACTCTTTACACACCATACACAAATCGCTTCATTATTATCCTAAATATATACATAAGTAGGTATTTTCAGTCAAATTGACACATAATTATAAACAGAGAAATTACAACACAGCAAAAATTGCATCTTTGTCCTAAATAATATTCGCAACAGTCAAGTATATAAACATAATCGGAAAACATTATGCATAATTAGCAACAAAAGTTGGGTAATACGTTATGTATAGATCTGTGGTATTGGTATTTATACATCTTTTGCTTCGTTAGCTACACGTTCATTTGCGTTTGTAATAATATAATAATCTTCCTAACCAATTATGCTAACGAAGTAGAGAACGAAATTCTAAACGATGGGTTACTTATTACCGTGAGTCCAATGTCAAAGACTCATTTATGTATTTATCGTGCTCTTGTCAGTCTTTGTAGAATTAAAACCCAAAACCCTCTCTTCTATTGGTATGATGAGCTGAGGTAAATTACTTCCTCCTGGTAAAGGCTGAGGGGCATTCTGTGGCGCTTGAAGAGGTGGTAAGGGTTGTTCTGATAACATTGGATCCGAATTTTCAGATTCTTCTTGAGGCATGAAAGCAGTAGGCAGAGCAGCCGCTGATTGCATTACAGGCCTTAGCGACATAGGTCTAGCTCCAGATATTGGACGAATTGCAGAAATTATAGACGATACGCGACCTTGGTTTTGGACTAGCCTTCTTTCTTCTCGAGGGTCATAATTATCTTCGTCGGGATCTAAGGGTGTAATTGGTTTTGCTAGCCCCGTAAAGGGACCCTCTGGAGAGGGGTTCCCAGAATCACCAAACTAGAAAATCAAATATTTTGCAACATGAATTTTCTTTCTATTTCTCAAAGTAATTCAGTACATATAACAATGGACACCATTGGCAAGTGTCTCGACAACTTGTTAGGAAAATATTAGGCTAGATATTATGATGCATCAATTCTACAAAAGCTTACTGTTGAAGGAGACGGCGAATACTGACTGTCTTGATTTGCATTATAAGAAAAGCCATTTGGAACCCTGGAACTATTCATAGCTGGTCTCCTAGAACTTTGATTTCTGTTCAGGGATGTTGTCCCGGGAAATGATAGAGAACCTCCCGAGGGGGGATTACTGGCAATATTTGACAGTATTGTATACTGATTTGGCACAGTTGTTCCTTTGTTATCGAAGTTAATGTTTATGGATCCGATATGAAAAGTAAAAAATTGAGCAGGTCCAGATTGTGGGGCATTTGAAGTAACTTTTTGAATTGACGCTGCAAGAACAGATATAAGACGCTGGAGAGGATCCAATGCAATATTGCCTCCTTCGCCAGTCGGAATCTGTACTTGTTCGTAGTTTGGTAACGGTGGTGGTGTTTGTGTCTCGTCACGATTTTGTGAATGAGATTGGGGAGGTATTTCTCGAGGGGCTTCCTCTCTATTTACTGGTCCAGGTCTGTTAAGATTTTGTCCAGCTGAAGAGCTTTGAAGCTGTGGGGTTGGTGGATTGTAATTCCCATTTTGTGATTCCTTTTCATCAACAGAATCCTCTTCAGGTTCCTCTGGCAGAATAGGGGCAACCGAAATGGGATTAGTAGTTCTGCGGGGCACGTCCGATTGAGGAACTTTATTGACCATATTTCCTCCGGTGGTAGCAGGTGATTGCGTTTGTCTCTCCTTTAGATTTACTCCGTCTGACGAGGAATCGATATCTAATAGCGAGAGAAGAGAATGATTATACTGTATGAATTATATATCTATTTTATGTTAGTCTGAGGATCTAGCTTGCAGTAAGATTTATATACTATAAACCTAATTCTAACCAACATTCGGTACCTACCTGGAGAAAAGGCCGAGTCACCTGCAGGTCTTTCTGTTGAAGGATCAGGTTCATAATGCAATGGGGGAACATCGGAAAAGTCACTAAAATTGGGCTCCTGAATTTGCCTGGTTAATTTATTTCCAGAAGAACTACCCGAAACAATTGAAATATCGTCAGCATCGTACATAGGACTTGGAGTAGCAGGCACTATATCCTTATCATCGGTATTAAGCTTTTCAGATTCGGCGGATAACTAAAGATATAGAAAAATGTTGATGAGCATTTTTGCACACAAAGACAAAAGTTATAAAAAATATTTTAATATTGAAGCAAAAAATATAATATATTTATTAACATATTATGCTATTTACTGATTGAGCATTTAACAGATTGTGTGTATCGATATCTGTCTCCGTATCCTTTAAAAGATTTTGCGCTTCCGTATAATTTCTAATCGAAATTGATGGTCTTTCTGTTTGAACTTCTTCAGAAGATTCTTCGCTATCTGTGGGCAAATTGGGCAGCGCAAGGGAACCCGAAGTAGAATGAAAGACTCCATTTTTTGTATCGCTTTGAGTCAAAATCTCTAAACTTTCATTATCAATTTGTTTAAGGCTTGGTCGTGGTAATGGGAACGGTAAAGGAAATTCCTCAGTTTTAATTTCGTCAGGTTTTGGTGTCGTTCCCGTAGTTGTTACATCATTTGGCTCTGTTACTGGAAGATATCCATCACTAGGATTCCCTTGATCATCAACCGGATTGTCAATCCTTGGTATTTCGGTAGTTACTGTAACCGCAGCTGAATAATCATCCCTAGGTTTAAAATTAAAGTTTGAAGGAATAACTGATCCTGCTAGTAAAATTCGTGGATTCGACGAAAAGGACCATGGAGAAAATGCATAATCATCGGAGGGAGTCGGCTGTCGCAGTTTAAACAAAAGAGGAACTCCAGGAACTAATCTTTTAATATCTTTTGTACTTTCAAAAATGACAGGACGATTTTCTTCAAAAGTTGGAACTGGAATAGTTGGAGATACCAAAAGTCTTGGAACAATTATATTCGGCCTTACTACAGACTCAGCTCCACCAATAGGATCCATATATGAAAAAAGAGCATAACATAAGTCTCCAAAGTAAAACAACATTTACTTTACACAAGATGCACACGAAATTCATTGTCTTAACTAAAACAAGTAAAAAAATTATTGGCCATAGGACAAATGAATTCATGAAGTATATTTGCATCTCATTACATATAATTACATAATAATTAGCATAAATAAATACATACCGACATCAGAAGAAGTCTTAGTAGAATCTCTTGCAGTAGGATGAGCTAGATTATATTTGTATCCATAAGCTACTGCTGGCGATGATGCCAATGATGAATTAATTCCAGAATTTTTTCTTGGAAACAAATTAAATAAGACACGACTGTAGCCATCTGGAAATGCCACTGCCTCACATTGATTGCCAAAACTAATTTGGTCTACCATACAAACAGACACAGCTACAAAAACAACGAACAAAGAAAATCGTGAGAAAATACTAATTCGATTCAATCTTAAAGGAAACACAACACAAAAAATTTTCATTTTAATCTGGACAATGACTATGATGCACTTTGTAACTGAAATTCACACTTTACACAACTTAACCAGGACAATCGGCTCAATAAATAGATTCAAATGGTCTCGGCATTTGTTTCTTCCTTTTCGTTTGCTCATCTCTATCTTGTTCTATATTTGCATGAAGGTGTACATGAAGATGAAGTTACTATTGTTATAATTATAAATACCTAGCATTCTTTCCATTAAATTGAGGTAGTAGTTATTATACTTCAGCACAAGAGCACATAATCCCAACTCCCAAGCACAATGTATAATTTCAATGAGACTTTTTCTAATTTCTCTACCTTAATTTTATTATTGCTATTATATAAGTAGCTATTAGTGTATTATGGGATGTTATCGTTATGTGACCACCAACTGGACGAGTTTTCCATCTTCCATTAGCATTCTCTTGAATATTTTCAACTTTTTTAACTGATAATAGCTGTGCTACCCTTCTTCCTTTAAGGATCCTCCTGTTCTTCAAGAGACACACCAAACTAATAACTATTTACAACAACACAATCAATCGTAGCACTTCGATAGAAGGAAAATGAAACCATTAATTCTAATGCGTACATGTACTTGTAAACTTGTAAGTTGTAATTGTAATGTAATGTAACTTGCAATGTTAACTACAGATAAAGACTACAGATAACTATGCTCATGTATCTACTTAATTTGTTGCGTGGTCTGGCCTGGTGTCTGGTGTGTCCAATGAATAATAAATGCTTATAGTTACTAAACAAGAACAAAAACATGATCCCAAGCAATGCATCTACTAATGTACACTGTAGTACACTACACTTCTCATCTTCCCTTCAGGTAGACAAAGACAGTCTACTCAACTCTACAATAAAATATATTTAACTGTTATATTAAGTACACACGTCTTTAATTCTGTGATATTACACTTCATTTCCAAATTAATGCACTCGTACTCCTTTAGACTTCATTTAAGTTACTATTGTATATAAAAATCATAATATGCAAAGACAAATAAATATATCTATCTATACTTAGGTACCTACATACAAATGCAAATGTAATATTACTAAGTAGGCATGTACAAAGGTATGTACAACTATATAAAATGTATGCAAGTAATGTGATTGTGAGTTAGAGTTAGTAACTTGCTCAAGGTCGGCTAAAACGTAGAGTTTTAGTGTTTTTCATACTACAACAATTATTGTTACAACTGAGAATTTTCTAGTCAATCTTTGTGGCAGAAGCAGTTTACTTTTGCTTTCTTTATGTTACGTATACGTTACAATGTTGTTGTGGATTTCATTAGTAATATAGGTAACAAAACCAAGTTAGATATGTTAACTTGATGTATTAACAGATATGCATGTATATATATCGTAGGCAATAAGAGATATCGGGTAATAAGGTCTTATTGCTCAGGCAAGAGGAGATATACCTTGCTGACTAGGCAATAGGACCCTGGAATGTATTGGGTAATAAGAAATATCTCTTAAACGATTCCTTACATACAAAGTATGTACAAAGACATACACATAATGACTAGGTAATTTTAGTAATATCTATTTCAAATTCATTCGACCGGAGTCAATTATTTAATTCACATGCCCTAATTAAAAATATTAATTACTTGAAGAATACGCTAAGATTAGCTGACCTCCACCAGCACACCTTCATCCCCTGAAAAAAAGTGTATTTGTTTTAGAATTTGATAAATATTACGTACCTTACTCTATCTACATGCAATATTATTACAAAATACTACTCATTAAATTACTTATTATTATTGTATAGGTAAATATTGCTTAATTGTATGGTCTCGTTTCTAATGATAAAGTGCTGATACGTTATATGACTACTACATTGACTTAGAGTATATATTAGGCTACTATTACTTTAATCCATGTCTTTGTATGTAAAATGACTCAATGATACTATATCTCTTACTGCCTGATACATTCCAGGGTCCTATTATCTAGTCCACAAGGTGTATGCCCTCTTGCCTAGCAATAAGATCGCGGATATGTCCTACGACATATATACTGTATAATATTTAGGTAAGATTTGCATTCTTGGCAATAATACAAAATATTACTTTACCAGCGTTATGAGATAGAATGTAATGTGATAAGCAGTCCAGTCAGGTCAGCAAGTAAATTATGATACGTAATAATTGTACATAAGTAATAACTACATGTAGAGAGAATAGAATAGCAAAATAAATGTATAGTAAGTAGAATTAGAATCTACATCTAAGTATCTATATATCTCTAAAAAGAGCTACATTAAGTCTTTGTGCAAAACCATGTAAAGGAAACCTGTTAGATGAGAAAATGCAGTAAGATATAGATACACTATAACTATTTATAATATAGTATTATGTTAGTGGAGTGCTTATTTATTAGATAATGTGTATGTGTTGTATTGACCAATAGGATCGTTAACTATTGTAACATTAAATATAATGTGACCGAAGCAATCTTTAATGTAATGAAATGAACCAAACTGCTCATCTGTCCTGATAGCGCCAAACGAGCCCAAAAGTTGACCTAAATATCACGGCAGACGACCTTTGTCTTTTTAAACGTTTGTTCACTTTTCCTTGCTGGGGGTCTTCTCATCTGGCTTTGGCACGCAAATCCTTATTTGCATAGATAGCATAGCAATAACAATTACACAGTAGTTTGCAGTTAACTTGACTTTTAGTTATGTTATGGATCTTCATTTTTATCGTTATGAAACAATAGTACGAAATGGAATCTCATTCTTACTTGATTTGTGAGATATTGTTTACTATCAGCACAGCGTAAGGACGGAATGAATGAATGTTATGAAAAGAAAACCTACTTATTAATATTAATCTACCTTATGTTATCCAATGTGTTCTGCTATGTACAATTATGCACAATACATTGCTGATAATTATATTTACAGATATTTACAGATAATACATAATTAGGTAGGAACTTTACCGTGTATACAGATTATTGCAGTTTTGTCGTACATTTATTACATACATTATGCACTACCTTGTATAAATTTTTCATAGACATTATAGAGGTATAAAACTTTCAATACAGAAATTATTTATGTGATAAATGAACATTATGAGAGAGAAACATGCATTCCTTAACATATGTTGTTTATGCACCTATCTATGTCGATATCATAATAATCTTCTACAGCGAAGCTTATATGCATAGTACTACTTACTATGGATATTTAAATAGGTTGCATATCGCGATTTGCAACTTTTCAAAACTTCAATCCTTCTCATTGATTGAAATGATAATTGTAGGTGGATAAGGTACTTATACTTGTTATCTATTACTTAACATTAGTACCCTTGATTAAATGTGTTGCGTTGAAGGTACTATCTGTATATATGTAAAATATGTCGAATGTGCGTATTTAATATCCTTTTGTTCAATAATAGTTGTTTCTAGAGACATATACATATTATATGGTAGGTAGATTTTATAATGTATTTACTGACAATAAACTAGGTTTCCATTATTATTATTGTTACACAACAGATAACTAAGGTCTGTGTTCTTTGCACATTATTTGGCATAACTTCAACCAAACCACTATTTTTTAGAGTAATTTTCAAAGTAGCAGATGCGAAAGTTTTCCGGATTATTGTTTGATTACATTTTCAGGTATGTTATAACTATTAATCAACTCAATGAAAAAAATAATCATCTTGTGTAGCTATCCTAGCTATACATGGTAGAAAAAGAAGTTTGCAAAATAAAATGTAACCAATTAAAAAGTAATTTTATGTAGCATGAACTTATACTAGTAGTGTGTGATATACCGATTTTTAAAGTAGCTTTACACTAAAGTGTATATAACTGCTACATAATGGACAAAAAATTGATTGATACATAGCGCAGTTTATGCAAAGTTGTTTTACTTCACATATAGAGGAGTTTCTTATATAGATATATGTATCCCCAATTTTGCTTTTATGCATGTGCATTGTCCACAAATTCAATTTCTCAACATTTTGGAATTATTAGTTTATTTGGAAATAATAATACACGTTTGATCACATACCACAGTGTTATGCTAAATATGTATTGTTTTATGCTATCTACATTTTGTGATGATGGCATATGAATTCTCAGTTAATCATGGTCCCTTTAGTTTGGTTCCGTTACAATAAAAGTGCGTTTTAGTATGCTAGGCATTGCTCATGTAACCAAATCTCCTTGTGAGAGAATTAAAAATGTATGCAAACGAATAACTTATGTACACGAGCAAGGTATCTGGAAATTTTATTCTGAATTATTCAGTTCAGTCCAGTTTTGTCTGCCATTTTAGTAGGTGGGTGCTAATGGTATTCATGTAACGCAAGAGTGTGCATGGAATACTTCATACTAAACACACACTTAATGCTTACTATGCTATGATATCTTCTTACATCCTATCACTCTAATCTTTGTTTGCATCTAACATCTGCACACAAGACTACATCCGATACAGATACACTAACTCTTACTTACTTAACTGACTGCATATTAAGGCTATAGTATTATAAGTTGACTCCATCGTACTTGAGTGTTTTCATTAGCTATGAGTTACAATAATGAAACGCATGCATGATTCTACAACAGCAGAGAGAACCTGTCCAAAGAAAAATATTGGCGCATTGGCGGTCAAAGATCTTTCACTTAGCAAGTTGGTGTCTGTCTTTGATAAAAGATCTACATATATAATACCTTACCTACAGTATAACATTAGCAGAGGTACACCCAAGAATGTGGCCATTGAACTGTCAATTTTAGCTTTATCTTTTATCATGTACGTATAGTTAACATTCAACTTGGACTAATTGCTAATTCATAGAGTGTAATCACAATCAGTAAATGCGTGTGCTCTGTACACCAATTATGTAGCTTGCCAATATTAAACCACAATAAGAAAATAAATGAATATTAGTACCTCCCTGTATGTGCGTAGTGTACAATTTATGTATTATCTGTAATTTAAGTACGTAAATGTATATATTATGTATACATGCTTCAAAAACAGCAATAAGTATTACGTTTCATTAATGTTTACATTTCAGTCAGAGTGACCGCAAGCAAACTTCTTGGAGGCTTTTCTTAATTTAAAAGAATTTATTTAAAGGAATAAGTTTACACAGTAAATGTCTTTTATTTATGGGAAAGATCATCTAGAGCAAGGATTTGGAATTGGAATCCTTCACAATCACAAGCTTTCATTAATAGTCAGTAGACGTAGTCTCTATGTATTACATTTTATCTTTATGATTGCTTCAATTACCTGCGACCTTTAGTAATATTGCGAATATGGTCGCATTTCACATAAAACGAGCTTTGCATTTTAATTACTTAGACTTCGACAATCCTTTTAACATTGGAAAATGGAAACACAACTCTACTGTGGTTCGATAATAATGGCATACCTAACTGTGAAACAAATCAGTATAACCTATTCACATTAAAGTTAAAGAAACGTTAATAGTTCAAGAAGCAAATTAACATTAATATGAAAAACACAAAACAAATGCACATAACCCCTATATCTATAAACGGTAAACTGTCATATTATTATTAATAACATTTATTATGGATCATTTCATAAGGAACGGCGATTGATGGCTTTTAATTTACTTGGGCGTGGGGGACTCTATATCAGAGACGGTAGTTTCCCCTTCTATGGCTTTGTTGAGGTTTTCAGTGAGAACATCCCATTCTGGGGGAGGGCCAGCGGTTGTGGATGTAATGCTAGAGCTTACGTTATCTCCAACCGATACGGATGATGAAGAGCTACTTACAACTTCAGAAGGAACAACTGTGGATGTTTCAGAAACAAATTCGGAATTATCGGTAACTTGAACTGGAGAATCGCTGTCAACATTGATATTTCTGTTACTGTTTGAGTTATCAGACGAGGATGAAGCAGTCGAGTCAGGAATCAGAATTGTTACAGGGTATTTTTTGTCAATCTCGGCCTGAGAAACAGTATTTGCAGGTTTCATGTTGTTGTAATCGGGAGTAGAATCTCCGATTCCTGGAGTTGGTTCCGGAGAAACATTTTCAGCAGCAATAAAATCTTCTGCAGATTCGGTATTTTCCCTAGCGGGGTTTTGTATGTTATCTGGACCCTTATTTTGGCAAGGTCCGCTATCAGCAAGCGAAATGGGTGAATCAGCGAACTCACTTCCTTCAGGGGATTGACCAGACTTCTGAGGGAAGCTGGAAACTAGTTGAGTTCCGGGACCCAGTTGAGTGCTAATTACTCCAGCATTAGAAGAATATACCAATGCTGGAATTTCTTGGACTGCTCCAGTTTCGCTGTTGTAAATAATTGCGGTGATATCCTTAATTCCATGGTCTCCATTAGGATTAGGTCTGAATTGAATTGTTGAATATGTTCCCTGTGTTTGCGGACGGCCGTAAATTCCTTGCTGTTGAACTTGTTCTCTGAACCCGTTAACAAATTGAGATAAGATGGTGCCAACATCAGATGAGTACGGATCTTGGTTCTGCTGTTGAACTTCCTGTATCCTATTTCCTCCTGGGTGAATTTGGTTAACAAGATTGGCACTGTGCCCTGGATTTATCACCGTCATGGGACGACCCTGGTATTGCTGAGAAAATTGATGATATGGCCGTTGCTGGGCGAATTGAAGATAGGGATGTGCCTGGGGAATTTCTGGAGCTGAAATTTAGATACATGGAAATTATACTTTTTTCATCACACATAAGTATTTCGGAACTCATTTCATTCGAAACATTATATATTATTTTAATGATACGTAGGAATAATAAGAAGGAATCTGCTCTTTAAAACTTACTTCTGTGGGGTTCCGGATGTATTTGTTGTGGCGAATAGTAAAATCCATGATTTATAGGTTTCCTTGCAATTGCAGGTTCGTATAGTGGGTAGTCATATTGTATATCCTTTTCTAAATATGGATTCGAATTGTAGTAATCGTAATGTGTGGGTAACGGACTAGATAATACACAGGTACTCACTAACACCAAACCCAAAATTGAAATCATTGTTATTGCGAAATTGCAAATGAAATAAATATTAAATGTGTTTACACACTAATTGTTCAATAAAATCTGTATATCGATACACTCTGAATCTGAGTTAAAGTAACTAAAGTTTCAGATCTTGAGATCCCGACGATCCAAAATAGACTAATTCCTGTTGGGTATTACCAAGAGATAAACCCACTGCTCGTCTCGAGAAAATCCTGTATATTTGTACAGGTGAGTAAGCATGGTATACGTGTTTAAGAACACAAAACATTATGTAGGCAGCATACTTACATAAGCCTTCGTCTCATCCGCATCTCAACCCTGCTCTCATCTTCAATAGGTATTAAATCTCAATCAGGTACCTAACCACAGTAAGCTCTGCTCTGTACTACTATACTACCTAAACCACTATTATAGAAACAACCTCATACATTTAGTTCTTTAGACTCACGAAAGCCAATCTGGATTTTAGATCATCTCTCTGGTAGCATCTTCCATATAAAAACTGTGCAGGTGGGCATACATACACTGATACATGAATGCTAAGACTCATTGTCATTGTCATGTAACAACAATACGGACCTTGCCTTACCTAAGAAGGTTTACAATCATCAAACTTATCACAACAGCCAGTTGCTTACATAGTATATTTAGTATAATAATCTAACATCCTATATCAAAATGATCTCATCATCACCAACGTAAATCATTGTTTATCCTTATTAATAAAACTATTATAATATACATAGGTATTATATATTAAGGTGCTAATTCTGAGCTAAACTAAATTAAAATAAACATACATTGGCATAGCCGCCTAAATTCTATATATTAAGCTATTTCCAAGCTAAGGAAGCACACTTAGCACACTAACTATATAGCTACTAATCTGCAGTTAGTGAACAAATTAATATTACTCATCCAATCAGGAATACATTATATCTATTACAATTTGATGGCGATACACGTAAGTAGATACATCTTTTCGTTTTTGTGTTTGAAAACAGAGTAGCAGAGATGAGACCGAGCCGACTCAGCCTAAATATTATATAGTTACAGTCGATGTGAGATAAATAGCGGTGATACATGTCATTTATTAACTTTTCCTTCCATTACAAATGCACTTACTGTTTTCATGTCGTATAAAAATAGTCTACAATAGTTACCTGACAATAGCATCATTTGGTTTGTATAATTTTATGAAATCTTAAATCTAACAAAAACGCCAGCTTATCCGAAGCTTATAATATCATTGCATTTGCACTGCAGGACACGATTAGACTGTCCATACTTTAATTGACTAATAATTTAGGCGAGAGGGCGTCGTAGCTCCTTTAAATTATGTATATATATCACGAAAACGTCAGTT
This sequence comes from Tomocerus mixtus, assembly GCA_034694165.1. NCBI lineage: Eukaryota > Metazoa > Arthropoda > Collembola > Entomobryomorpha > Tomoceridae > Tomocerus > Tomocerus mixtus. The sequence continues at coordinate 7,487 of JAQFYC010001402.1, read as the reverse complement.
TATGAGTTACTTGCGACGGGGAATTGAAAATTTTAAGGTGGAGAGATCGAAGAGAATTAGTAATATGTTTCTAATTCCACCCAACTGCCTGGAGGATATCTACGAATCAGATATCGACGCACTTCATCGTAGATAAAAATTAGTATGGAGAACGGAATTGCACAACACCACCATTCAATGCTACACAACGAAACATGAAAAATTAAAATAATGTTAGTTTTCATTGTTTATCCTTATTAAATCTATTTTTTATATAAAATGCACAAATAAAAACATTCTTACTTCAGTGGGTAGGTCTTTAAGGCAATCGTCATTCCTGGACAGTAGCACAAGAAGGCAGCAACGCACGTCTCGAACACCAATCCGAAATTGAGGGTCCAGTTTCTAAATACAATACAATAGAGGTATATTAACAATAATTAAATAGTAGCTGGATAATTCGCAAAATTAACAAAAATTGTTACTAACGTCATTCCTTGTTGAAAGACAGAGTTCTTTCTGGTTTTACTGATGATCAAATCAGCCCATTGGACGACTACAATAGCGACGAAGAAAGCTGTTTGGCATGAGTACTCCAAAGTTTTGCGCGCAGCGTAAGTCTAGTAAACGATAAATAGACGAGGATATTAATTTACATTAGACTTTTGACCGAGAGTTTATATTTAATATGCGAACCCATTCTTGTCCATAAGAATCTTCCAGTGCATTGTTGAATTTTGATTCCCATTCAGCACGAATACCAAAAAGAAATAATGGGTGGAAACCGTTAGTGGCCATCACCACAAAATAGGCGTAGAATCCAGCCACAGCTTGAATCATTCCAATCTGTCCATAAGCAAGCGAGATCAATCTACAAACAGCAAATTAAAATAATAATCAGGAGAATTCTTTTCGATTGTACATACATAGTATTATGCATACACAAATTCTACCTTCTGTTAACTAATTTATCCTTCGTTGGATCTCGAGGTCTCCGCTTCATTATATCCGATTCAGGTTTTTCGTAAGCAAGAGAAATAGCTGGAACCTAAATCAGAGAATTTCCAAATAATTGTAGGTAATTATATGAGAGCAGACAATTTTCCTCTTTTACAAAAAGCCTTCTATTGATATGATAATACCATGTCAGTTCCCAAATCTATACAAAGAATGGTTATTGTTCCAAGTGGTAGAGGGATGGAGAAGACGATAAACATCAAAAATGGCGATATTTCAGGAATATTGGAGGTTAAAGTGTATGCGATTGATTTTTTCAAGTTGTCAAAGATCAAACGGCCCTCTTCAACTCCAGTAACAATTGATGCAAAATTATCATCCAGTAAAATCATATCAGCAGCTTGTTTAGAAACATCAGAACCAGCGATACCCATAGCCACCCCTGTTTGCACAAACAAAAAAGTAATTTACGTTTACGTCTGATTAATATAGTTACCTAACAACTTGCTTTACTCCTAATAGAGAAAGATGCATACCAATATCAGCCTTTTTAAGAGCAGGAGAATCGTTGACACCGTCCCCGGTTACGGCTACAATGGCACCAAGACGCTGACAACCTTCAACAATGATTAACTTTTGTTGTGGAGATGTTCTCGCGAAAACGATTTCAGAATGGTATTTAAGGATCTCGTCGAGTTGATCGGATGTAATTTCTTTCAGTTCACCACCGTTAACAACAGCGGCATGGGCGTCCCTTGGATTCACTTGACTTACTGGTATTTTCAAACGCTCAGCAATATCTTCCACAGTTTCATTAGCTAGAAAGGACGGTAATTTTTATATGTATCGTTTTGTAAATGCGGTTAGAATTGGAAATAAAAGGTTAGTTATACTTTCGCTAATAATTCCAACGGATCTTGCAATTGCCTTTGCTGTAATTGGATGATCTCCAGTGACCATAATGACCTATGAAACACAAAATTTCTTACAACATAAATAAATACAATTAAAACAACTGTTTGATTGGTTGCGACTCACTTTGATACCAGCAGATCGACATTTGGCTACAGCATCAGGTACTGCTGCACGAGGGGGATCAATCATCGAAACAATTCCAACAAATCGAAGGTTAGTCAAAGGGAAGTTTGGATTGTCTGCGTCGAATTTGTAATCCTTTGTGTATTTATCCGCAGGAAGCAAGAAATCGCAAAATCCTGCAAAAGACCAAATATAATATTTAATATTAGTTCTGCTATTATGAAATATAAATATAAAATAAATTGCAATACCTAAAACACGTTCTCCTAATCCTCCAAGATCCAGGTATGCTTTAGTGAATTCAGCTTTGCGTTTATCATCCATGGGTTTCTCAGAACCATCAAGGAAGATAGTGGAACATCTTTCCAATATACGCTCAGGAGCTCCCTACATGAATTTATGTCCAATGTCCAAAAGAATTACTTAAAAATATTAGTTTAATAAAGAATGTAACAGTAAACTGCCCACTAAAAATAAATACCCACCTTCATAACAAGAAGAAGTCGAGGATCCGATTCTTCAGTTTCGTGAATGGACACCTGATATTTGTTGGTCGAATTGAACGGAATTTCAATAACTTTTGGATTCCGCATTCTCATTCCTTTCACGTCCCCACAGGATAATTCCATAAACTTGAGAAGGGCAGCTTCTGAAGCGTCTCCACTTACTTCGCGTTTCATTACATGAACATTCTCTTGCCCCCCTTTGAATTCAGCTCTATTACACAAAGCAGCGCACCGTCCAATAGCTTTAAACCCAGCCGAAGTCTTGTCCATTTGAGCACCAGTTTGATCTTCCGTTGTGTCGGCTTCATAAATCTTTCCGTTGAACCACATGTGAGCTACAGTCATCCGATTTTGAGTCAAAGTTCCCGTTTTGTCAGAGCAAATTGTCGAGGTAGACCCTAGAGTTTCGACGGCTTCTAAATTTTTGACCAAACAGTTTTTCTGGGCCATACGTTTGGCAGTCAGAGTCAAAGCGACCTAATAACAAAAATCAATTAGAATATCAAACCAAATGAAATTGCGTATTTTTATTGATTTGTAATATAAATTCTATACTCACTGTTACTGTAGCCAGCAAGCCCTCTGGGACATTAGCTACAATAATGCCAATCAGAAAAATAACTGCGTCCAACCAATTATATCCCAAAAACAAGGCTAAGATGAAAAATGACACTCCAAGGAATACGGCAACTGCAGTAATTATGTCAATGAAATATGAAATTTCTTTAGCAATGGGAGTTTTCCCAGCAGTGAGACCGGATGCCAAGCCAGCAATACGACCCATGACTGTATTATCTCCAATGTTAATAACCATTCCTTTACACGTCCCTGAATACAAATAATAATGAAAGCTTGTTAGTTATTGTGCTTTCTTAATTTAAATAAAGGTATTACTGCATTTATATCAATAGCAAATACCTTCAACAGCGTTAGTGGAGAAGAAGGCTATATTTTTGGTTTCCAAAGGGTTTTCATGGGTAAGCTCAGCAGTTCTGCTCTGGGGTTCAGATTCTCCAGTCAAAGAAGAATTGTCGACCTGTATTGACGTGGGTACATTATTACTATATAATTATTACACATAAGTAATAAAGAAAATAGCATGCAGCAGATATACTTTGAATTGATGAGCTTCAAGAATTCGAAGATCTGCTGGAACGCGGTCACCAAATTTGACACAACAAACATCTCCAATAGTAATCTCCTCGGCCGGTACGGTTAACGTTTCTCCATTCCTAATAACGGTGGCATATTGCGGTACCAAATTCTTAAAGGATTCCATAATCCGTGAACTCTTTGCCTCTTGACAGTATGAAAAGATACCCGTAATGACCACGACGACAGTTAGCACCACGCCAAGATATAACTGGAATTCAAAATCATTTAAACAGAATTATTCGCTAATATTATATTCTCATATTGTAAACTGCTGAAACCACAATCATATTTAGAACTTACATTGTCAAACATCGGATCCGTTTTTTTGATGGCTTCGACTCCAAAGGCAATGTAGCAGAGAATCGCACCCACCCATAACAACATTGAAAACCCTCCAAAAAGTTGCTGACAAAATTTTACCCACTCTGGGGTAGTTTTAATTGGAGTAAGTCCATTGGGTCCGTATTTTTCATAATGCGCCCTCGCTATCTCAGGAGTTAAACCCTAGCGAATAGATTAGAAAATGCTCAGTGAAATATTTATTTTTGTATGAAGTAGAGAGGATAATTTAAGCTATTTTTAAAAAATGACCAAAATTAATTACCCTCACTACATCCGTTTCGTATTTAGCACATAGTTCTGCCAATGTTATTTTGTGATCTTCGATTTCCAGTTCTTTTTTAAGGTTTTCTAATCCCTTTTTTCCAACTGCTACAGCCTTCTTTACAGTTTTGCCTGCTTTCGCTTTACCTTTGTCCACCATTTCCATCGGCTTCGCAGTAGAAGCCATCCTTGCTGGTTAATTAATTAGTAAACACTGATAAATAATTGTATATCCTGTTGAGCGAACTCTAAAAGAATAAATTCCCAATTATCCCGATAGCATCCGCGAAAACGGAGCGAACTGAAAACTGAAAAGGTCGACAGGTGATATTTGCAATATCAAACATTCCCCCCGTGCATTATACTTACTACACATTGCATTGCATTGGATGCTCTTTGTTTCCTTAGAGACTATGCAAGTAAATGCCACACAATACGCTACGCTATAAATCGATCATCATCTCCAAAATTCTTTGTGGGCTCATTATCTAAATTGGAAGACTTTGCATAAACTTTGGTCAGAAGTTTTAAAGCTCACTTGATTTTTAAGACCAAATAAAGTTGTTTCAATCTTCAGTATCAAGGCTGCAATTAGAATCCTGCAAATACGTTTTGACTTTTATGAGTCACCGAATAGTACATACAATATCATATACTAGTACATGTAGTGTACCAATTTCTCCGTAACTCGCCAACGATGAGTCAAATGTCAATATGTGGAAAGCACAATAAGCAAAATAACTCACAAAAAACTGCAAAAATGCAATCTGCAGGGGGTTCAGTATAAACTGGACAAATCTTAAAGGAATGAATCATCTTGTAAACGTGCTCTCATCAGTATCAGTATCCGAAAATCGACATACATGAGCAAGCATGATCAAACTAACAAGCGCAAGCGGCACAATTATGGGCAGATGGAAAAATATTCAATCCCTAAAATATGCGTGTTTGCAGCATCAATCGAAATCGGTTCAGCAGATCTTTTAGACCTTGGAAGATGATCTTCTTTGGGTGTTGTTACGTTATCAACTTTTAGATTATCTTCATTTCAACAAAAATTGCGAAATCATATACTTATACCTCCGGTTCATGGGTCTGTTGGGTCAATTTTTAGTGTTAGTTAACATACAGTAAAATACATCTTCATTTAAGGATGATGTACTTTATGCATATCCTTTATATGTATCTATGTGGTATCTATTAATTACCTAATTCTATTGAATCTGTTGTTTACGTTACTTTCTTACGCTAACATAAAAGTAAATTGAATGCGGATTTGAGGGCACATGGTAGAATTTTATGATACTTTTTTGTTTGTAGATCTTAATAATATTTTTACACAGATAAAGCGACTACACGTGCATAATGTATTATAGTGTATGTATTGGTATGTAGTAGTATTAAGACGCTGTAATTAAGCTCCCTGGCTATTTTTGTACTCACCAACTCACCTATGTAACATACCTATTACAATTCTAAGACTTGACCAGTTTCATGACTCATGCATGAGTACCGAGTAGTATTAAAGACTTAGCATATTATTGAAGAAACATCTAGCGAGCTACAGATTTTTTGCCTGCAATTTATATTCAATTTATTAAATATTATCCTTTATATTAGCAAAGCTTGTCGAAGCGTATCGTTTATGTACTACACAAGGAATCAATGAAAATGCTTCCATCAGAATATGAAACAGACAGATGCCTAACTCTCCAGTATCCCTATAAGGTGAATAGTAGGTGTGGTGCACTTAAACAATAATGAAATGAATTACTATACTTACTACTTACTGCACCTGGGTCCTGTCAAGTAATTGCTATACTATAGCTTTTTATAGCTAAAGATGAACTTATAAGACATCAGTTTTATAAGTTATGCGATATTATGAACCTATGTAATAGTCAGTAAACCAAACCGCATAAATATTCTATTGTATGTAGTAATATCCTTCTGCAGTATGCAGTATTGGAGATCTCTTTTGAGGTTTACATAAAATGTGCAAATTTTAAAAGAGTGCAGCCTACCCTATAGAATATTATATTATAGGTATATAGGTTTTGCAGTTTTATGTTTTATGAGGAAAACCTGTTTCTTGAGCGTCATTTGATTCTAATCATTACGCCCATTTCCACAATAATTTCCATCTTCATCAGACTACGACTCATACGCAGTTATAGTAAGTAAATAGCCTAAACAGCACTACACATTGCACGAATAGCACAAAAAGCTATCCATACATAATATAGTATAGTATCTGCATCTGTGAATTCATTTAAGATAAGCCCTACTCAGTCCTATGCTGCTAGTGTACTTATATAAACTTAATGCGTATTCTATCGTGGTTTTCACATAATTGCATGCTAAAATCATGTTTACATTCCACATTTTTACAAATGCTTGTTAACATGTTAGGTTGTTTTATTTGTATATCTAATTTTACTATTAACTACTGGAGATTTTGAATTCCAGTCGTATTCTAATTCATTGCAAAATAGAGCTATAATTGTATCAATCTAGTCCTCATTAAACAGCATTATTATGTACATACATAAGTACATAAATATAACGACTCTGTGTTCCGGATACAATCGCAAAATCTCAATCAACTTAATCATCCGATTCTTCAAACTTCAAAATATAATTTGCAATTTACACAGTATTAATGCTACAATTTTAAAATAACCTTGAAAAGGAAGTTCATATGAATGACCTTTAAGCCTAAGCTTTGTGTCTGTACCCATCCTTAGTTTCTTTATATGTTTATATGTTAGTATGTAATTGTGCTACTTAAACATAGTAAGTACTCTTCTTACGATGCATGTGTCATGGGTCGATGAAAACGACTCTGCATACTCTGCAACAAACATAACCACTTCATCATGACTATGACTGCTGAAAAAAAAATGTTAAGTATTTTTCTTACAACTAGAAAGATAGATTATTTCTGGAGAGGAAGAAAATGTATCAGTATTCGGAACCCAGATGCCCGTTTTGAGAAACCGGTTTACACAATATCAACAAAAATATGACCGAGTGGGGTGGTAAAGGAAAATTAAACAGCATGAAATTAAGTTTGCAAGAAATACGAGATGTTGATGTTACATTATTATTATAAATTAAAATAGCATAAACCACTGGGGCATTTTAATTGATATGTTAAAAGGATTGTATTGGGGATCTGTATGTAAGCAGACTGAAATCTGAAGATGAAATTCTATGTATCTATCTCCTATAATCAATGAATTTACA
>JAQFYC010001401.1:0-34976 GCA_034694165.1 Tomocerus mixtus | reverse complement strand
TGGGCCAAATCGGCCTGGTCAGTGGTGGAGGTCTCTTCCATAGATTCGCTCTACCCCCTCAAAAACATACATACATAACATACACAACATATCTATATCTATTATTGTAGTACCTATCTACGTAGTTGTATTAGATGAATGACCGAGTATTCTACAATAATATTTATTACACTTATTAATAGCTTGCGAAAAAAATTGTATTTGTATTATTTGTTCTCCCCATTGAATACTTACTTCAGTAGGATGATCAGTCGAACTCGAAAGCATTTAGTCTGGGACCCGTTATTAGGAATTTGATGACTGTGACACTTAACCCCAAAGAACTCACTGTCTGATCATCTGTCCTTCGCACTAATCTCTTCTTCTTTATGTAAACACACTAATTAACTTTTCTTACAATATCTAAGATGAATGTCAAATGCGCTTTGAAGATTTCTCATTCAGCACATTTTATTTCCTTCAATTTTCAAGTGCGTATAATTATACTTACAAAACACACAAAAAATAATACCCAACAGCTTGCAGAAAATGATAGACAAGTCACAGATTACAAATCTGCTGCCTATGCAAATTTCTTATGTGTACAATGAACTTATTTACTTAATGTACTATTGCATAACAGCCAACGGTAGCTATCAGCTTATCTGTATGCATATATGTAAGTGTTTTATAAGTGCGTAGGTGTTTGTTCTTCTCACTACGTCATAATTTTTGCAGTAATGACGAAAACACTTTATAAAATTCATAAAAATCGGCACAATTCTTATTAAAAGTTGGTTTCAGGTAACAAATCTTAATAAATGTGTTTATCACACTCACAAACTGAACTTTTTGCTATTCTGTCCTATAGACCTTTAGCTTATAGAACGGAAAAGTCAACTCAAATTGAACTAATGTAATGTAGTAAATGGTAAATGTAAAGTCACCGAACCAAAAGGAAGACTATAAAATTAGTGTGGAGTTGACGGAACTATTTAGTTTAGTGAAGTTAAGTTTTAGAGGAAGGAAGCACATGGACGTTAAATAAGAATAACTATCAAAATCACCAACACCAACCCTTTGCCTTCTTGTAATGTGATACAAATATCTGTACTAATGCATACTCACTTACAGTACACTACATTACATAAATACATAATGCATCCAGAAAACGCTAAGTTATGTATGTAAGTGTACTAATAAGTATATGCATTGTAATCTGGAACCTTTCTACATTCTTTCTAGTGCTTTTACTATTGTGTCTGCATTTATTTCAGAATGGAGCATGAAAATACATAGGTAGTTCTACTAGAGTTGTGTTTGTGATATTTGTCTCCGGAATAACTGATAGACAGATACACAATGGAAACACTACACTATAAACTGTGTGTGTTTGAAATTTATACATGGATGGATACATAGAACATGAACATGAACATAACATTGAATAACGTACGTAGAAATGAAAATACATGGAAAGGCTACGTAAAAGTGTAGGTAAGCAAAGAGCAAAAGTTGAACATTGAACATTGAAGATAGAATCCAAGTTCCGAAATTCGGGTCCACCTCTTGAGCCTTGTAAGCGGAGCCTATAAACATGAAGCTGCGTGCCATGCTACAGAAAGGCCCAGCCTCTTTCTCTCATTAGGGAATAACCGTCTACACCTTCTCTCTACACTTATATTCTATTCTGTAAATTCTGTATTACGCTTACAACTTTACTTACACTAAAGCTTACTCTTTTCCTTTACTTTATGTAGGATAGTATATGGAGAATTGTATCTATAGATGTGATTCTTGCATTATTACAGGTATAATATAAATACATAAACATTTCACACTACAGAGTTACAGAGCTACAGAAGTGTAATAAAATAGCTGTAGAATGTTGAATGCAGAAGCAAGTAAGTAGCAATAGCAAAGTAAGATGTGAAATACAATGTTAACATGTGTATAGGTGAACTATGTAAGTATAAGTATAAACAGGGCACAGACATCTCTAAACTAAACATTACAATACGAATTATACCTATACATATACATATCGTAGCATCGCATACTTAAATTATTCATTATTTCACCATTCGTATAGACAGAGGTGTCTATAGGAACATTTTTGATTGATATATTGTGAATTGTGACTGCTGCTACTTGCAATTCAGAGAACACATTTATTAGATTTAGATCTGTTCTTTTATATTAACAATTTAAAAAAAAACAAGTTGTAATATTTATTTGCTTGCCTTTTTAATATCCCAAACACTTTATGCAATGTAGGCATCCAATTCGTTGATCATTTTTGAAATGGGCGTAGGAAATGTTTTAGTAATAAAAATTATTTTATTGTATGTGTAGTATATGTGGTTCCTTGCTGTTTGGATTACCTACACTTCAAATTCCAATTACGTAATAAACATGATCACATTCTAATAAATTCAATCAATCAATTCCTGAAATCAGGACGAGAGTTTGAATTATCATAATCTGTAGATTGGGGTATTTTCCGTGATCATTTTGAAAGTTACATACATGATTAAAATAAAGTAAAACAAATCAATCTGTCAGTATATTAAACAAATTGCAATTGCTAAAAATGTAATTCGACAATCGACAGTACATTTTAGTATTTCGCATTTGTGATTCACATTATTTCTAAATGTATTACAATATCCGTATACTACATTGGTTGCATGATATTTCTTCTAATTCATTTGATCTTTTGCTGTTATAAAGTTAATTTCTCATTTTAGGGTCAATCATTTAGCATTTTCCATCATTTCAATGATGCACTAATTACGAGTCTTGTAAAGCATACGAAAACTGGAAGCTGTGTTAAATGACGCAAGAAATACATAGTAGAAATTGAAAAGAATCTTTAAATACTGTAACTGTAAATAGGAGTGGAAATGGGTGTACCTATAGTATAGAATAGCGGAATGGAATCAGTTTTGTTTACTTTGGAATAAATTGAGAGAAATGTTGCGTCTGTCTGTCGTAAAGAGGAGTATAGTGACAACTAATTTTATGGACACGCATTAATCCCCGGCGAAGAGACACTTCTTCCCAATTAAACATCCTGCGGACTCCACAACTCTCAAGAAAGATTCCCAGATGCCATTTGACTTTGACATGGGAAAAGTTGTGGCACTGCACCTGTTCCTATATCTTCTTTTCCTCAATGGACAACAAATACACAGAGAGAATCCCGGGACAGTTATACTTATGTTTCCTATACTTATTTACAGTTTACATCTTTGCTTGCATGCAAATAAAATTATAGGGAATTCTGTATATACGGACCGTGTGGAACCGTCATCAGATACATCCTTCCCTTTAGGGAAACATTTGTCCATTAACTTTTAGGTTGCTTAAAAAACTAAAATCGTCTACAAGGCTAAAAATTTGCAAAACCTGATTTGGAAATTTGCTATTTTTCCCAAATACGAGTTTAGGCTATAAAATCCTATATGAAATCCATTCATTGTAAGGGAATTCCTTATAGGCAGATTGCCCTGTAACTGTGTTGAGTATGCAGCTAGGATTATTATAGTACGTTAGTTATGTTATTTACGTATGTATGTAGTAGTGAGCGTTTGACTTAATTGTTAACTGCTTTAACTACTAAATTTTGTTGACTCGAGATAACCAGATCAGATTCCTCATTTTATTTAAATCACTCAAATTAGCTCTTTCCGTATACAATCTACTTCAGTCAGCGAAACTTTTTCCTGAAGAACAGAACAAGTGCAACTCGCAAACAGAAAAATCAACAAAATCAAAGAAAACTAAACAACATAACATTTAACTTCCTACTAACTAAATCAGAAGTTATGTGTTTGTCATTCGGCTCGCATATTATTTGGTTCATTTTAACTTTGTGCTTATTATACATTAGTATTTTGGGCATTCTATATTTCTTATTTTTACGTAGTCTGGATATTTATTTGCTATTTATTCTATGCAAAGTAAATAATTGTAGATATAAATTATGTAGCAAGAATATCAGCAAGCGTTATTATCTGCATATACTGAATTGATTATATTTTGATTATAAACATTTGGATATTCGGCGTAAGGAAACCAAAAGGATACAACATGGTTTGCAAAATAGCTCTCCAAAGTTCTGGTAAAATTCAGAGAAATAACTACTTAGCCGAATTGAAACAATGCAAATAAATTAAGACGAAAGTCCAAAATTATAGTAAAAATGAATCCCTAACTAAAAATATTAAGCCATATATTGCCCTTCAACATTCGTGAGAATTAAAAGCTAAATCACTTCCATAATGTTTTTGGTCAAAAATCTAGATCACATGCATTTATACTACAATATTCTGTATCTTCACATTTCATAAAGAAATATTACATGGAACAATTTTTAGTAAAAATTCATGTTCAGCATCATTCACTGCACTGTATTATTGATGTTTGTATTATTGTTGGTCCTTCCCTCAAGTTATTTCGGTTCAATCCATGTTCCTGAAGATCCGTACACGTTGTATAATTGCACCAATACACATCGGCTACAGTAGCCTGTAGGATTGTTGAATTGAAATGGTAAGTTAAATAACTCTTCCGTGAAACAGGATATTGTTCCGGACTTATACTTATCTGTATTATAAGTAAAGTAATTTCATTTCCTTATATTAATGTAAGTATATAAATACTAGTATTTATAATACATGTGTTTCTATATAAGTATTAGTAGTATGTAGTAGTAATATAAATAGAAATGAGTGTTATAATATTGTTTATGGAAAGACGCCTGAGTGTCTGGAAAGTCAAGGAGTGTCATTTCGTTGTATTGTATTGCAATAATGGGACTGGCTGGCTGGCTGGCTTTGGAATTTGAGTATAAGAAGGAAGCCTGGGGAAGCCCAGATGTACAGAACCCTACAGGCAATAATATTCTCTAGTTCCTTCTTCCATTACATACCGATATATTACTATTGTACACAATTCATGTATCATTGTATTACATTGTGGCCTGGCCTGGCCATTCCAGAAGTTAAGTTGAGTCAACTGTACTCTACTCTTTCTTGTGCACCTTCACTTACCATTCCATGCCAGCTCATATTTCTCCTTTTGTTTTCTTCTCACGCTATAACTATTACAAAGTATACTTACTCCACATCATACATACAAATACATACTCACAAAACAAGTGTTTGGCTTAGATTAACTGTACTTACGTGTCGTAATGTCTTAAGTACATAAATAACTTGCAAATAAATCAAATACACACATGTAGATTGCCCTTAGAAGGAGTATCAGAAAAATATCTTTGAAAGTGACACCTTGGTCACTATATTAGTGTTTTGCACTTTGAGATTGGTGTCATTTGTAAAGAAAAAGCCTAAAATGGATATTTTGTGATAAAGATATAGAAATCAAATCCAGGCAAATGAAGGCCTATAAGCAATAAACTAATGTTAAAGTACGACATATAAAGTAAATTACTTTAAGTAATTACTGTATGAATACATTGAGGCTTGAAATACTAAATACTTTGATAAATCCTTAATTACTAATTATAGAAAACACGTAATTAGTAAATGCTTAATACGCCACCAAAAACATGGAACCTTTCACATTTGAATTTTTAATTATTTCAAAGAATAAAATAGTTTTTGATTATTTAGTTACCCGTTATTATCTGTAATACTAAATAGTTACAAGGATGACCGCAGCTATAGATAGGTCCTACTGAGGCGAGGGCACAACCATTCATATTAGTAAAAAAGGCTCCAGTCTAAATAACATGTCTAATACAGATTCTATTTACTAAAAGCCTTAAATACGCATTCAAATATGTGCAGAATAGCAATATAAAGCCTAAATATTCGGAAAACATAATAAAAATATGAAAATATTACTCCCAAATGCAAATGATGCATTAATTTATAAAAATAATGGATATAAGAATACTCCCAAGTTTACTTAAATTGCAATAAATATATTGCAAAATATTTCATTTTGCTTAAATATCATTAATTCATTTTAGTGTTTAGGTAAAAAGTGATCCGATTCTCGTTCTTTCGCTTACTTATATATAGGCAAAAGTATATTTGTATATAAATGTGTGGTTTTCTTAAGGATATTGATTGTTGTTGCGTTGTGTTGTGGTGCGGTGAGTGGGGAATGATTGAAGGGAGTGTAATAAATCTCTGTAGTGCCTCTAAGTCTCAGGTGGAAAATTTTTCTGGGTAACTGACTGTGAAATGATGCTTGAAATGTAGGCAGAACACCTGCTGAATATGTTCACCTTCTAAAAGCTACTTTTATATAATACCTAGAACAACTTAAGTTAAGCCCATCCAATTACACGGCACTATCTATTACATTACATTAGATTCTCAATTTCCTTACATTGTAAATACATGGGTACAATAAACTACCTTTGAATTCACTATTTACTACTATATGTTCCACAAGAAATATATGTGTAAGTGCAAGTAGCTAAATATATATTCGATTACTCACACACACTCAAAGTCCTGTAACGTAAACTTAAAAGTAAATAGAAGTAGCATCTTAATTTCCAAATATTATGTTCTCAGGTTTCATTTCATAAATATCATGATGCCTCCTGTCAAATCATAACACAATACTTTTTGCTAATAATTCATAATTCACACACTCAACTTGACTTTTCACTTTCTTCCCACGTCACAATACAATTTCGTAGATTTTTTGTCTGATCTCACGATACTTATGTAACAGTAACAGTAACACAATTTGGAAATTAAATGCTTAATATACAAATACGTACATAGAAATTGAAATTAGTACTTTTGAAATTATGTAAAAAATATTAAGCATAAACAGAGCAATGTCATTATTCTCATAATCATTTTCCCACAGAATTATTTGCACGCTTTTCATTAATGATAGCATCTTGGTAGGGAATGGCCTAGAGATCTAATTATTTATCATAAATGATGTGATACGGCACAAAGATTAGATTTGGGTAATATCTAGAACAATCTAGAGAATTTAATGAAAATTTTACTACAATATTGCTCTATAATATATAGTGGTGCACCTGTGTGTTTCTCGTTTACTATTGTAGTATACAGATAGGGATGAGAATAAGTGTTGCATTTATTATTGCTCTCAGTGAATCTTGAGTCCTCAAGAGTAACCGTAATTTTATGACTAAATTAATCACTGTTGAAATAACGTTGCACATTTGTCTCTCTTGACCCAAAGTGTCAAATTTCAACTTGAACCGCATTAACTTATGGGGAAACATGAATTACTCACACTCAAAGTCAGACACAACGTTTTTGGAGCTATTAATATGTATATTTACCTAATAGTATTTGTCAACTCGAAATATTCCAAAGCTTACCTTAACTTACCTTACTTTAAATGCATCTTTATAGCACTTGATGCATTTACACAGGAATTTACCATTAGAGAAACAAACAGAGATTCCCACTTAGTACCTTATTACTACACATAAAACATATATAAGAGCAAATGGTACGATATATGGAAAGATTCTTCAAGAGAATGTGATTACCCACAATTAACATTAGCAAAAGGTCTCCATGTGAAAATTAGAGTTCGTTCGAGTACAGAATAATTCTAAACATAGTAAAGACAGTCGTTGTCGCCTTTCTGTCTGCCAAGTCTGGCTCCCTACGGCTAAACGGATTTGACTTTCAATATAATACTTTAGGGGTGATACTGATACTCTTATTACTCACACTTACTTTTACAAAAGAGACAATAGAACATGAAAACATGTGTCCATCAATATCCAAATCAATCCTATACTGTGTTTAGGTATATAGTATTTACATATGTACGGTGCAGTAGTATAATCCTTACATTGACGAAAGGTAAACAGGGAACACGCGAGCTAATGTCAAACCTTTGTACTAATCTTTTGTAGTTATTTATATAAATGTTCTGTTTCTGTCTCAATACAACTTCCCTTACACAACTTATTTAGCTAGTAGTACTCACTATGTCATCAATCTTTAGCTACAAACTTAAGTTAAGGTAAAGAAAACACTTGTAGGTATTAAATAGTCTATAGAGTGTTGTAAGTTTAGATTTTGGACAAATCAATCATACATTACCACTTAAGATACTAAATATACAGGAAAATATATGGAACACACAAATTCTTTCGAAGACGATTACTCAGTGTTGTGTATTTGTATTTAACCACTTTCATTTTCTTAATTAGTAAACGAGAGTAAGCAATATTATGACATATGATAATATAAATGCCGTAGAATAAGTAAGGACTTTTATCATATAAATTTCAAAATTAGTTTAGACTGCAGATTTTGGAATTTCGTCCTGCCTTCCACATATAAAACCAAATTAGCTAAGAGAAATGTTCTTAAATATACCAACACACAGTTTAGATTTTGGTACAAACGGTATAAGGATCTGAAAAATATGTGTAAATATTAACAAAAAGATATTTCGCTTAATAGAAATTTTTCTGCTTTAAATTGAGCATTTATAGATTTAAATCCTGAATATTTTAGAATGCTAATTTTTTACAGGAAACATTAAGAAAAACGCAAGCGTACTAAAGTGTATCAGTGACATTTTAGAATCGATATTTGACTTAATAGAATTTAAAACAGGACAATTTGTACAAAATAGTTAGAATTTTTTGAAAAAAACTAAAGCTGAATAGTTTAATTCTAGCATAAGTAGCAGTGGCACCTAAAAACACGAGGGTTAGCTGCGTAATTACGCAACGCATTTTCTCATTAATCGATCTTTCAAATTCTTCAGATTATTAGTTAGTAAACATTCTAATATAGATTAAGCAAATAATAATATCTGTGTCAGTTTTGTAATGTCTTGAAAATGAAATGCAACATTTCAAGTTTTGTAATCTCAATCAGTTAAAATTAATAAGAGCAGTTAGTTACCATCAATGAAAAATGCCTTAGGATTAGTTCGATGTCGATCCATTAGCTTGGATACAAAGATATCCGTTGAAAAATTACGAGAGACAAATGAGATCTGAAAACGCATTTAGGATTATCCATTATGTCGAGATTAGGGAATTGCGTAATTGATAAATCAGCCACCACAAAGTAAAGTAAAGCAAATAATGAAATCAAGAACTGTAGCAATAACAATATAAATATGTTTTTGTCTAAATAGTACATAGAATGTAGATCATAGCCCATTTCCTCACTCACGATTATCATCCATTTCACTTGCACTAACGATGTGATAATAGCATTTGCCTCCTGACACAATACGATACACTATTGAATAGAAAGAACAAGAAGTAGATAATAAATTACCTTCCTATCTAAGCAGCTACTAATTGAAATGACTTCTTAATGGTCGAAATCAATTCGATTGTCAAAATTAATCTGCAGTTTTTCAATTGTTCTACTTACTCAATAGAAATTGTAGGTCTTTGTGACTTATATACGTTATGTTGTTGCAGAATCAACATTAAAGTGTTAATGACACATTTGCCAAGAAGGTTCGTAATATGACTGATGTATGAAAAGTAAAATATTGTTTCTTTTAGGACCTGATACATAGTAATACCCTTTTTTGACAAATAGAGATTAATTTTATCAAATTTTGAAAATTGTATGCATACATAATACATATAGCAGCATTACATGTAGGATGATATTAGGGAAAACAGTAAATGATCGTCTGCTATTTATGAATATAATAATTTGCAAGATTTCATGGGAAATGTTATAGAAGACTAGATACAATTGTTTATTTACTGTGCCATTTAGGAATTATCTGTTACAATATTTTAAAAACTATGCCTTTCATTTAGGTTATTTATATCCAAGTATTTGTTAAAATCCATAATAGCGAGAATAGCGACACAACTTTAAGTGAGACTGTAATTTTTAGCTTCTGTGTTTCTAAGTACATAAATTATACAAATAGGTTAGCTATCAAGTAAAGGTCAAATTAAATATTGCAATTAATGGCTATTTTAAAAATTCAAAACTAATTAGCATGAATTAATAAGTTGGCACGTGAGGGACATTTTATTCATATTTATTGTCCTAATTTTAGTTGGGTAAAACTATATGAATGACAGGTTAATCTGTATCCCTGTCTTGCCCTATGATAATATAAACTACAATATCATTATTAGAACCTTGATATGGATAATTGAAGAAGTATGGGTGTTATGAAAGTAAGTACTTCTGTGGAACACGCGTTTGTAGTTTATTAAATGGGCGAAAAAGTCGAGAATGTAGAGATTGAACTGTACTGTGCGGCGATTAGTGTTAATGAACCAAATTGTCATATAGGTAGAAGGTAGGAAAGTGTTTTTGCTTGAATTTAGTGTAGAATAGCATACAGATCTACGTGTGAACATGTGTAAGTGTGTGTGGCGGCTGTAATTGCTCGTGGTTGGCTTTTGATTTCCTTCAGACATGACATGTCATAACATAACATTTACACTCTGTTCTGACATTAGCAATTAGAATACAATTATATTTTGTATGTATGAGGTTACATACGACACACATTCCTGCTCACTGATTCACTTTAGTTGTAATAAGTACATTGCCTCAGAAAGATACCTATACACTTCGCTCAGCACACTTACACTTATGTGTTTCTATTATAGTACTACATAATAATATGTTTCCACTAAGATTAATATTTCTTACAGTATTTCTCACATTGATTCCCCACGTCCAAATAGTTTCTCCATTGAGGAATAATTTAAGTACGTATTTTTAACAAAAATGGATCAACCAAAACTATATTCCCCTTTCACAATATAGTTTTCCCTTCAGTATATGCACATATGTGTGTTTTCATGGAAATTCATGTTATTACAAGAACCTACTATCAGTAATACCTTAGGGTGCCTTCTTATCCTAGGTTATAGGTACTTTGGACTATACTTACTAAGCATTAGCTCCAGAATTTTAATTTCCTCCGTCGAAATAATTAACCCCATAGGGGAACTTAAAAATGGAAATTTTCTCCAATTTCTGACATGTATGTATGTCTATAAAATGTGTAGCGAGAACCACATATCTCCTGCGGAATTAGTTCTAGGAACACGGTATATCCAAACGTACGAAAGGAACAAATCCTAGAAAAACAAAAAAAATGTTTCATTGTATAATGGCTAATAAAGCTCAATGGTTAATAACAAAATAAGTTCACATTACATTACGTTACACATCCTTATACGTTGGTTAGCTAACTATGTACTGGTAAATAATTCATTTTGCACTTTATGTGATGTGACTACTTATACTGATGTGATAACTTATCACACTTTGATAGTGATAGCCATAATGCAATAACAAGACAAGACAGACTTGCATTACAATTAAGAACTGTGTATCACAATATTTATATTTCTTACTCGCATACAATGAAATATGCTATAGGTACCAGAATAATATTATAGTAAAAAGTGAACTACAAAGGGTATGAAATCGCCATGAAAAACAGAACTTTAAGTACCAGGACACTTCATTGTACGGAGTCAGTTTTTAAATTCATATAAATGTATTGTGATATAATTGTAGTATCTTAACTTGAAGAATATTGCACACAATTCGATAATCTAAAAGGCATACACATATTTGTTGTTTTCTTTTTCTCTGTAGATTTTTATGATCTACTTTAAGTTAAATGTAAAGCAACTCGCTCTCGCTCACTTAGTTTACTCATTGTATGTGTGCATGTCCGGGGAAATCATGAATTTAGTTTACCATTGTTTAGCATTGCGAATCTAGAAGCCTCGTTCATGTTACAGTCTGCATACACGTATAATACAGTAATAGTTTGGTTTACCTACAGTTTGCATTTTGTATAAACGTATTTAATAATATGTAGATCACTTACTAAATAATTTGAATGTTTATATAGATGGAAATAATTTTTTACTGTAACTGAAGCAGACGAGGAGCTTTTGAACCCCTCAAAGGAAACCGGCCGTTATGTCACACTATATAAACTAAAGTTGATCCAAATAAATGAATAGTATTCTCAAAAATAGTATCCTGGCCTGGCCTGAGTTAACTTGTTACCGTGAATTCGTATCTTCTTTTCTTGCTAACAGTTATAAATGGATTGATTCGGTTGAGTTTGGTTAAGTAAATCAAAATTTTGTTTTGTGCAATTGAAAAAGGATAGTTTCAGAATGAAAAAGCTGGTAAGTGTAATTTGACAATTTTAACGAATTTATTTGTGTAACCAATGAACTTTTAAGTTAATTACTGAATTAAGGGGTTGGCCTCCTGTAATTAGCAACAATTGAATTTTACGGGTTTGCTTGGCTAAAATAAGTGTGAGAAATTAGTATCCAGAATAAATTAATTTTCTAATTAAATATACTAATTTCAGAAAGTAATCTTACAGTATTTTCTGATATACGTTTTAAAATTAATAACCTGGCGGAATTTTAGGAGCATATGTATTGTAGTAAACATTCTGGCTAGATGACCATCTCATTGTAATGGAAATGAAGTATTTGTGGGATTTATTTACTGAAATTTTATCGGTATGTGTTTTGGAGATTTAATTTGACAAAATTAATATCACTGATGAATTTCAAGGGATGGTATTGTAAGTAGTTACCTAAATAGCCGTCCTGGCTGAATTGCCATAGTTGAAAAATTTAATAGCCTGCCTGCCCATGTAGGGTGAACATTTTTATTACAATTAATGAATCATGAATATTGGGAATATTTTCATTGAAATTAATTATTACGCTACATTTCTAAATTGTTTTCTGAAATAAGGAACACCATATTTATATTTATTAAGATTTATGCTTTGCATTTTACCATTTTACTGTCGAAATTATTATTAACATCTTGGCTGAATTTTTGGAACTGAAATTACTGGTATTAAAATTCTCGTACTGAAATTAATTACCTCATTGAAATATAGGAATTTCTATTATTCAAAATATAACCTCAGTTTTCTAAGTTCATTCCTTTATAGTAAGTGGCGAAAGTAACGATTCGACATTAATTTCCAATTTCCAATACAAAAATTAAAACCTTGGATACATATTTGACCTGTACTGGTTGGTACTTACTGATTCTTCGTGATTTTCTAACACTTCAGCCTTAAAACATTCTTCATTCTCACTGTTTTATTTCTTTTTAGTTGTTACTGACGTTATGTAGTCTCCTGGTGGACCGGAGTTGGGCCGGTGTGTCCGCCACTCATTTAGTAGACGAATCCCTTTTGCAACGCGTAGCCACAATTTTAAGTGACACTTCTGGGTACGGAAATGGATACAGAGGGGGACCCCTTGTGCTATCTTATCCTAAGCAAATTCCCCTTGTGGATCATTACCACACTGCATATGCCATAGGCTACACTAGCCATAATCATCCCGAACACCATCATCATCATTCCCAGCATCACCAACACCATCATCCTCACCAACATCAACATCAGCATCACAACCCGCATCATCATCACCACCCGCATCAACATCATCATCACCCGCATCAGCACCATCATCATCCTCAACATCATCACAGTCCCCATCATCACCACCACCATTCGCATTCTCCTCATCAACCTCACCACCACCATCCTCAACATCATCCTCAACATCATCATCCTCAATACCATGGCCACATGCACAATCACGCTCATAAACCCCAGCAACACCAACACCAAGGGAATCACTATGATTATGCTGGACCGAATCCTTACAATGACCTCACTGCAAATTACGGCCCACCTTATTAATACTAAAACCTAATTGTTTAAAAATATTTTTACATAATTACTAACAAGTGCCACAACAATATAATTTACTTAAAACTGAATTCCTACTAACAAACTAGAATATAAGAAACTATATTATGTAAATAGATAGGTGTATCCTACTACTTAATTTTCTCCTAATTTTAAAATTCATTGTGAGACTCAAGTGAATTTGTCATTGCACGGAGAATAAATATATTTTTATGTGAGATTTTTAATAAATTAAGCAAACATCCTGTTTGGAAATTATTAATTCCTTTAGTGGATATTCTTTAAGGTTTACAAAATTTTGGAGCTATGCTAATTATTATTTACTACTTAGTATAATAATTAATTAATTTAAAATTTTTGTGTTAAAAAATTAACTTTCTAGGAACAGAAGTTAGTTCATAAGTAATAGTATTATTCGGTTTGTAAGCTGTAAGCTGCTGTTGCTGAGTAATCTTGTATTGAGTACAGAGTTACAGTAGGTACAAAAGTTTGTACTGCAACTGCTCTCTAGTAGATCCTCTTTAGATTACAAAACTATGTCATTATTGTTGAAATAGAATCCACTCAGAGTACCTACCCAAAATATTAAGCTAAGATAATTTGGTAAGTCAGGAAAGGATTTACATAATTTTAGATATACAAATATACACTATTTTATATTTGCTTTTTTATAATGTCAGCTTATAATGGACGTGTGAAATCTAATTATCTAACTAAAAGAAAAATAACCTTATCAATTTTCCGAAACAAACGGAACTAAACGTAATCTTAAGTGAGAAGTTCCTGATTTTGCCCAATTCCCCTTATTACATAACATCATTCAAAAATTCTCTGTTTCTCAGAATTTAATCTTACAATCTTAAAAGTACCTAATGCACTAGCTTTGGCTACTTAACTACTGAATAGCTAGTACTACGTATTTGATATCGTGGTTTACATCCCAAAAGAATTGCATAATGCTCAATTAAAATGTAGGGGCTGCAGTTTAGGAGAATTGAATTTTATTACGAGTATTTTACTCTAGGCACTTGTTCGCAATTGAATTTTCTTTATGAATGGGTCACAGAGTAGATATGTACTATATACGTTAGTTATAATAGTAGGTTTTGGCAGTAGTAGTAGTGGTAGTATAGTAACGGTAATAATAAGGTACTCGTAAAAAGATCAAACTAGCTTTAAATGTCCTGTTATCCTGCATAATGGTTTATCTCTTGAAATTGGCACACGACGGACAGCCGTTTAGATTAGCAACTTTTGCAAAGTTTAGAACGTCAAATTATATACAATAAAAAATGCACATTGTATTTTATAGTACAGAAAGTGAGTTATATTTATGTGGAATAGTGTACTGTACATATATAAGTAAGTATCAAAGGGTAGACAAATTGAATATTGTAAGTTACTGCTACTTACAATATAGTTTGTGTATATAAGCGTTAAAGCATGTGCTTCATCTTTTCTTAATAGAAACACAAAAGTTAAGTGTGTAAATGCAGTGTAGTATAGTAGACGCAGTTTAATGATCGATTGTGACAAGATAAGACGGAGCAATAAAAACTGTCGTTTTTCTTATCATCTTCTTTCAAGGCACATCCACTCTGTCTCTTTTTGACTAATCACACTACACTTACAACAAAACAAACAATACTGTGCTAAATATAATGTATTAGCCAAGCTATATGCATACAATCCTTATCCTTATATTCTCTTAACAAATAATTTTGAACAAGTGTTTTATGCGTATAGTTAAACACAAACCGTAAATTCCTTATGTCAAAATAAAGAATCTTCCTCTTACACAATGCAATGTGGTATTAGTATTTATGTAGCTTCGCCAGTAGAATTACTATTGATATACATAACGTCAGTATTGAAACCTTAAAAAATGTAACTGCGGATTTCAGAAATTTTTCGCCTTAAAATGCCACAAATCATATAAATTACAATTAATTTACATTAAAAATAATTTCGCACTTAAGAAAACAAAGAATTTAAAACTTTGAAAATTCAAAGATAAACTTTTAAATCTTTGCTCTATTATAAAATAACTATAATTAAGCTGCAGTAGAATGACTATTATAAAAATCAGTATCGCAAAGCTGAGATTTTGATGATAAATATCGATCGCTTAATACAAAAGTGCATGTTACACTAATTTATTAGTATATAAGTACTTAAGTCATATAGGGTGCAAATTAAAGGCAAAAGCATCGAAAGAATTTCATTCATTCAATATAACAATTGTATGCAGTGTAGCGGGACACACCAGAAAACAGTTTCTATAGATTGTGTGCAGTGCAGCAAATAAATGATCATTTACTGGGGTAGATAATTACAAAAGTAAACATTGTGCTAATAAAAACAAAAAGACAAAATGAAAAGCAAAACAACTTGCACTTACAATTGAATTCATCTTACAAAAAAATTAACAAGCTGCATCTTTTAACATACAGTATAAGTATGAAATCTTCTTTTCATATATTTTTAGTGAGTCACGTTGGTCGCCATATTATCAGGTATCATTTTTTATTTTCATAAACCTTTCGCCTACTAAAGTATAGAAGGAGCATTTTTTAACATTTTTGCTTCGTGTCTTATCATAGCGTGTAATTTTGTATTTAGCTGTTGTTTGCATTTGTGCCTATTGTTATCTTGGTAAAGCCAAGCGTCTATACTTTACTTATGTAAGTATACAATACTTCCAAACCAAACCACGCACTTCAGCCCCACAATAACGTCCGTTCATTCACTTACACACTTGCATTCAAATTCAAGATTCACTCTCCTTAGTACGAAGAATGTAAGAATGGAGTACTCAAATTAATAATAATAGTAATATTCAAGTTATGCAAGTCCCTTTGATATAATAGCGGTTTTGTGGTTTGGTTTGGGTTGGTTTGTTGTGGAGTTTTTTATTATAGGTACCTATATACTACTTATGTATGCATCTAGAGGATTGGTAAAACACTTAAATATGCACACCGCAAATGTGTGCAACTGCATTTGCAAAATTATACCCACTGAAAATAATCGCAATACATTTCTGCACAATTTTGAAAATAATCGCAATACATTTCTGCACAATTTTAAAAATAATCGCAATACATTTCTGCACACAATTTTCTTCAGAAGGATATCCATGAAATATTTTCTGCCTTAAGTTTCTCTGACAAAATTATTGAAAAATTAAAAACGACTCTACTGCATGTGGCAAATTTTTGCAGAATTTCGTTTAGGGTAGCTAGTTTAATTCACTTAAATGTTAAAGTGTTTATTTTTTTCGTTTTTATGCCGTCGGTCCCTTCTGTTCTGTTTGGTATCTATTACAGATGTCAAAAGGTACTTATTTATTATTGTTGCAACAGTTGCAAGATATGTTTTGATTGTATCGTCATCATCCAAAGATAATTTCCTTCCTCAATAATTCAATACGATTCATGCAATTATTATTTTTGGGGGATGCATTATTGCATTGCATTACATTACCTTGCATATAATTGTAATCATTTCTATATTGCATGTGTGCGATTGGGTAATGGTAATACAATAATGTACCTAACCTAACATAATATGCATAACATGATTTTGCGGTACATATCTGCAATAATAAGCGTGATAAGGATGTGTTAATAGGGAAGATGAACAATTTCCATATTATTAAGTGATGCACTATAATTAAGATAGACTTGTCGATTTTTTGGAAAAGTTCCAAAGATTTGTTGCCCTAATTAATTTACCTTGTGCCTTTGGAACACAAATCATATTAGCATCTGCTTTATCATGGAAATGAATTACAAACGTAAACTCAGAATTATTTAAAGACGCGCTAGACATTTTTGGCTGTTTACTTTCATTCTGTCCAATACAAACTTTTTACAAAACTGGTAACTGTAACTATTTCGTTTACTTATTACTTTCTTCCATATCCTCCGCTGCTTCCCCCGCTGCTTCCACCACCACCGCTGTATCCACCGCCACCACCACCTCCGGATGAGCTTTGGAAACTTCCAACTGCAAAAATAAACAGAAAGAAAATAAAATAAATATATTCTTTAATATTGTTTTTACTTAAATTTGAAATATTACCTAAACGGGCTCTCATTGGTTCGCTGAGCTGAGCTCCGCCACCGCCTCCACCACCACCACCGCTGTAGCCTCCGCCACCCCCGCTGCTTTGTTGAGGTGCTCCGTATGATTGGCTTCCACCTCCGCCTAAAAATAGAAAAACAAATTCGCAATATTAACACACTGTATCGACAGATGCAGTTGAACCCAACAAAACATAAAGTACTGGCTCAAAAATTGGTACTTAATATTGGATTTGATCATGTAAATTATTAATGATGCTTACCTCCACCTTGGCTATATCCTCCACCGCCGCCGCCGCCTTGGCTATATCCTCCGCCGCCGCCGCCTCCACCACCACCTCCTTGTTGACTTAGAACTTGAGCAACTTGGGCTAAAAAATAAATAGATCATAAATAAATTAAATGAAAAATAACAAATGAGCAATTAAATGTAAAGGTTTCGAAAATATTTAAAATTTACCTAAGAGAGCTTGGTCGACGATTCCAGAGCTGGAAGGACCTTCAGAGAATTGAGCTTGTTGGTAGCCTCCTCCGCCACCACCACCGCCGCCCCCACCTTGACTTGGGGCTCCATATTGTCCTATTTAATATATTTTAAATCATTTTATTTGCTAAGTTATTGCACTAATTTTGGACAGTATGGAATTTATTTTAGTAAAACTATTTCCGAATCAGACTTTTTAAAAAGAGAAACTGATTTTTAAGATACGAGTTTCAGATAAGAGCAGAACTGTGATTATCATTAATATTTTTTGATTTTATTAAAAATGATATTTTTTCTTTTCTAAAACTTAAAAATTGCGTATAAAAAGTTTTGTTTTAGTTAATATGTATTTTAATTTAGGTTTTAATTTAGAATTTCTTTGTTAATAAAACGGCAATTCCGATTTCGTAAAGTTTGTTTCTGCAACAGAGTTTCAAGTGGAAAGACTTGCAAAAAAAACTCTCTTCAGCTACAGACTAGACTATATTATTATTTTAAACACGATTACATACCACCACCTCCACCGCTGCTGAATCCTCCTCCTCCACCTCCTCCTCCACCGCCGCCGCTAGAAAATCCAGCGAAAGAGCGCCCGGCCAAAGTGGCCACAAGGGCAATAACGACCTAAAAACAAACCAAAATTTTACACCTTTAACAAACTGGAGGAGAACTAATATTGCTTAACATTAAATAAAACCAGAAATAATTCTAGTATTAATATTTTGGTATTTATTTGGTCTTACAAACTTATTCATGAGATTAGTTTTCAGTTTGAGAAAGATTTGAGGTTCTAAGGAAGAGTTGATGGGATGACTGACTTTTGGTTGAGACGAGAGCCGCTTTTATACTCTTTGTGGACAGGAGAACCACAATATGTAGTACATATACTAGAGAAATGTATTTAAAGTGGAGAGGACGACAGCGACAGATCTTTACTGTAGACAAGACCAAGACAAGATAAAGATAAGACAGCAGCAGCCGTGTATTACACATTCACATCAAATCACATAACATAACATCAATTTACAATATTCACATCATTTCTATCACTATCACTGTACTGTGCTAGTAGGACTAAGGCAGTGCAAGCAAAATACAATACAATTCAAAGAATCCTATGTAAACATTACTGTCGTAGATTGTATTAGATAGCTCTAAGGGATATTAGCAAACTAAACAGAGAAAAAAGAATAGTTAGTGTCTTGTCTTGTCTTGTGTTCAGCAAAAGTAGATAAATAATAGCAGAATGATATTTTAGAGAAAGACAATCGAGGAATCCATGCAATGCCCATTATTATCCTTCTTAATAGGCAAATACATAGCTAATCATAATCATAAGCTACCTACATACTACATACTACATGTAAGACATAAAATACTCAGAGAACTTAAATTCTTCAGCTGTCCATTTTTCTATTGTAACGCAATGTCTATATTGTACTTAGCTTGCCTGGTCACACAGAACACAAACACAACTCCCAAAAAGATGGTGTAATACATAATATTCTCCTGGGCTATATGTGTAGATGCATATATGTCCTAGGCACGACGTGCAATCTGACAGTGGGACTTCAATATTTTTTTTAAATCTGTACACAGTGTGGTTGCCTGCTATTGCTATTAAAATATTATGTCGTACATACCATAGCCCATTGGGGCCTTGAATGAATTTCTTGAAACAATGAGATTTTCAAAACTTTTGACACTTTCATCAAGATTTTTCATATTTCAATTTTCCATTTGCAAAAACTGTAAAAATATTTTCATTGCCGGCAACTACTTGTAAACCTGAAGAAATTATCTGTTGATAAAAGCATAGATGTATTACATTGCTAAGAGTTGCTGTACTGTTAATGTAAATGGAATATTAACAAAAATATACAGCTAATTAGGGATTTGCCCAGATAATTTCGCATATTCTGCTAACCTTTTTTATTTGTATGAATTATTTTAATATTTTATTACCAGTATATACCACCATGGAAAAACTACCTCTTCGGAATAATAAAATTATACACTTTACAATTTAAATATAATGGGTTTACCATATTCGCGAAAAAAAATAATCTAAATGTTTGAAGCATTAGATCAAGCGACCTGCTCAAAATATACTTCGGAATGTGAAAGCCTAAGACCTGAAAATTCCTTTAAAAAATTCTTAGTAATACGAAAATGATTAGAGTAGCAAGCCTAGACTAATATGAGTGAATGCTTAAAACTTGTTATGTTTTCCACCGCGACTGCCTTTCTTGGTAATCCAAATGAATGCCTTCTCTCATGATGCGTCTCCATTGTCTCCATGGACCAAAATAATTTAATGGACGCACCTGAAACATTCAATACAAATAAAAGCACACAATTATATGACAACAACTTACTCGCTGACGAATCAACATCTAGATTTCCGCACTCAAGCTTCTGTTTGATGGCGGTTACACAATGGCTTTGAGGTGGAGGGCTCCCGGTCTTTCCTGCGAATCCATAGAGAGAAGTAGTCAAATAAAACGAACTCTCTGAAATAAGTAGAAAACCTCTGTCTTTGTTTTTAGATTCTTTTTATTTTAAACATTGCAAGTTGTACTTAGCTTTTTACTCATAAAAAGACCAGACTCGTATCTCTAGTTATTTCAATTTAGCATCAAAGCCATCATATTTAACTTTAATTATTTTTTAAAGAAACTTTCTTGTCACAGGCTTTCACACTCTCGAAGTGAATTTTCGGCCAGGTCGGCTGACCTTATCATTTCAAACATTTAATGTGGAAAGTGTAAAGGTATTTAGAGTTTCCAATTTATTGTAATGGTTTCCCAACTCTGTATGGGCTTCCCAACCCACTGTAGGGATTACCCAATCCACTGTATGGGCTTCCCAACCATGTTATAAGCCACCCAATCCTGTTTGGGCTTCCCAATCTATTGTAAGGGTTTCCCAACTCTGTGTGGGCTCCCAATCCATGTATAAGATATCCACTAGTGTTATGGGCTCCCAATCCATGTATAAGATATCCACTAGTGTTATTGGGTTCCCAATCCATGTATAAGATTTCCCAACAAGGTTTTATTGTATACTATGTTATGATAATGTTGTGGGAATTTTTGAATATGTTTGTGTTATTGCAATTCGATGTAATTCCAGTTGTATTGAATGTTATTATATTGAGAGAACATTTTAATATTGTTATACTTTTATAATTTGTTTATTTCTAAGATGGACTTATGGAAGTTAGGATTAGTAAATAAGTAGTAAACACTAATCCATTTTCCATTAGGATAATTTTATGTTAATATCTGTGACTACGTGACTAGCTAATATTTTGTGTTTTACCGTTAGTCATTTGTGATTTGTCATGTAAGTTGACCTTTTTGTGATTATAGTGTATTTGTTATATGTGCATTAGGTATTAAGCAAGGTAACTTATGTGAATAATGTGTTAAAGAATTAAGTAAGTTGTATGCATTGTTTTATGTGTAATCTGTTAAGTTTTCTTTGTAAATGTTGGACTGTGTAACAGTCAGTGTTCTGCAAGAAGCCAAAGAGAGAAGTAACCATTAAAAGTGAACTCTCTGAAATAGTAGAAACTTTGTCTTTGTTTTTAGATACATTTATTTTAAAACATAACAAGTTTTAAGCATTCACTCATATTAGTCTAGGCTTGCTACTCTAATCATTTTCGTATTACTAAGAATTTTTTAAAGGAATTTTCAGGTCTTAGGCTTTCACATTCCGAAGTATATTTTGAGCAGGTCGCTTGATCTAATGCTTCAAACACTAAAGCTACCATGATTTACAAAAAAAATAATCGATTTGCTTTGAACTCCCTTATTTTGTTACAAACAGTAAGAGAAGTGTAATATTCAATACAACAATCCAATTTAAAAAAAGATTTGTAAGTTGGTATTCCTTCAGGAAATTGGCTTCTTCCTAATATCCCTTTGTGTCTACGACACATATACCTCAGAACTGCAATAGTTACATTTAGCTATGCTTACACTACAGTGCAGTAGTGCTTAGACATGGCATATTGCATATTATTAGTAATTTAAGGTAGACGTAACAACGTATTACACTTCCACTCTCATCTTGCTATGTCACGTCACAAGATGCATGAGATGAGATAGAAAAATGCTGCCTACTTACATACTTTGCTAATATTCAGGTATAAAAATGGTTATAAGTTATAGGTATACTAGCAATTAGGAATATTTGAACGAAACCACGTATATGAATTTACTAATATGAATCATTATTATGAATGCATGTAAAGTAATTGTATATTGTGTCTAGCGAGGTACTACTACTACTACTACATGTACTGTAGCTAATATAATAACAATTCGTCGAATGCAATAACGAAAGGGAAACAGTACATAATGATAATGACGTGACTGCGAAATCTATCTAATGTAAAATATCATCGAATTCAAATATCATCTTATAATCTTATCTCTTCTAGAGTTGTGGCATGTATAAGTGTGTTAGTAGTATAAGAACCTAAGCACTTGAAACTGAAAGTGTGCTATGGATTTGCAATTTACATGTGAGCACATCACATAATACATAGCTACAAGGTAAATGGTAAACAGTTATGTACCTAAAGAAGTATTATGTTTTGTGTGTAGGTATTTTAAGCAAAGGTGCATTCAAATGCAGGTTATTTAATATGTTATGTACTACTATGTATAAGTACATACATACATTTATTGTGGTAGGTACTTTTACAAACATTTTAAATACAAATATTCTTCTTTGGAAGTAAAAGGAATCTTTTAAACCAACAAATGTAAAATAGTAAAATGCAAAAGTGTGAGTGAAGTGAGTAAGTAGAAATGCAACTCGAGATTCTCATAACACAAGAATCAAAATACAACGGCAAATCACTTATAGTTGGCAGTGCCAAAGAATTTTTTCCTTTTAAAAATTGGGGTACTAAAGGTTCATTCGTATATTACTTATGACGTTACCAATTTGAAAGCAATTGGATTTTAGTAAAAGACTTCAAAAAGCGTTGCTAATTCTATAACTGGTAAGGAACAGGTCACTAAATAGGGTGAACTCAAAAAGGGGACCACAAAGATCCAAAAATTGGGAAAATTGTTCCAAAATTGGAGAAAAATTGTAAAAATGATTCAAAAATTATAAAAAGGATCCAAAAATTATTAAAATAATTCAACAACTGGGGAAATGATACATGCATTGGGGAAATGATCCAAAAATTGGGAAATTGATCCAAAAATTGGAGCAATTAATCCAAAAATTGTGGAAATTAACCAAAAAGCACAAAATTCGTTAAAAAGACACATAAAGTTAGTCAAAGTTTCCATAAGGGAAAAGTCAGAAACTTGAAAGAGGTAAGGGAACAAGAATGATAATATAAAAGTAGGTAAATGTTCAAAAATTGGAACGAAATCTAAAAACATGCAAAAAGATAGTTCCACAAAAAGATCCAAAGATTTCAGAAAAAAATTTACACAACACAAACTAACATAAGAAAACTGCATATAATTTTCCAAAAACTACATAAAATGTAAGACGAAATACAAAAAGGAGAATAATAATGCCATAGTAGGTGAAGTCATATTTGAATGATCCCTAAAGTTTTCCTGAGTTTGCCTTGCTTGCATACTACTGATAGTTATAGGCATGTAGGTTTTAAAATAAAATAAGGATGCCATCCTGTAATAAATGAAGATATATTATAGCGAAACAAATGCAAAGACAGGACATGACAGCGACAGCTCGTCTTTTCTCATCATCTATTCTACTTATGTACCTGAGATTGTTATTTTCTGTCCTAGCTTGTCCTCTCTTCTGAAGTTAGAGGCATACTTCAGTAGCTTTTGTAATATTTGGGACAAAACTTGCAGTTTTTGCCGTGCAAACATAATTTTATTAATAAAACTCATCCTAAATGAATATTGTGTACAATAGAGATAGAGATAATAAACAGAAGCTTGCTTCTGCTATATTCTATCTTCTATGTACATTCTATATTCCTGTCCTGACAGAAACTCGTGTCTCTTTTCCTTCGCTGTTTATTGTAGTAAATGTTTACGTAAGTTAGCTACTCGTGGTCAGGCCAGACCAGGCATGTGTAATAAAATAAAGTAGATTTGAAGGCATAGTCATGAAACGAAAACAAAACTTTACATAGATTCCTACGTGCGAAAACATTTTGCATTATTGCATAAATACAAACCTACAGCTAGCTAATTTCTCATTTAGATATTCTTGTTTTCCTCTCAGCAGTTTTCTGTTAGTTTGACGATTCCGGAATACATTCGCTCAACTGCATTTGCACGACTAATTCCTATCAATTTATCAACTCTCTCCATTTTATTTTCTTGTCACCTTATTTGCATTTATCAAAAAATAATAAAAAAAAAGTAGCCAAAAAAGGCTATCAAGCTAGTATTCTTTTTATTTATGCTTACTACATATCAGATAGTTACGATTCATTTTATTTCGATTATTTAGTACACCAGAACTACAGTTATTTTAAAATAATATTTAAATTATTGTAGAAAAATAAATATATTGGCTTCACATGTGAATTTTGATATTTTGCTGAATTATAATTTCATTAAGCAATTAGAAAAGTAATTACCTACAGCTAAATATTATGCAAATCTAGAATATTTTAAAGATTCTTTAAATTTTTGCATTCTTTACCATCATACCATTTCAAACTGGACATAAGTAGGTAATTAATTATAAGTAAAAGAATCCTTAAAGTCGAATAGTTGACATATTAAGCTAAATAAATTTTTTTTTGAAACCAATTATTTCAATCTTATTTATTTATGAAACTATGATTGCATCTTGTATTTGTAGGTACAATTCAGATACAAAATGTTGTTTAATTTTATACATTTTCTGAGTTTGAATGATTTAACATTAAAATTATTAAACCAAAATTATTCTTAATACAGTAAAGATACTTTTATGGATTTAATGGAGAGATGTGAATATGGAATTAAAAGACTCATAAAAGAGTCATAAATTGATGCATTATAACTACAAAAGAGTGAAGAAGAGCTTACTATAAAGCAGGCTTTCATACCTCAAGATTCTTAAGTTAGTGCCTAGCATGACATTCCCATCAAATATCAAAATAAGATTGCATTAATATTTCATTTGCCTTTTCCTCGGATTGTGTAATATGTACATGTACTTTACTGACTGCATATACTAGGCAGGTGCCTACATTAAGTCTATGTTGGTAAAAGTAAGTATATAACCCAATAGAAGAAGATATGAAAACATTGATGGTATACCATACACGATTGATATCCATACTACATTTTAAACATGAATTGGACATGTAGGCAAATGAATGTCGGGAATACGTAATAAAAATGGAAAAAATCCATTGCTATTTTTAATTTTTAGAAAATTAATTTAATTGTCAATTATCTAAATACCATCACATTTAATTTTTTACATAACTACATATCCGAGCTCTGTTGGTACATAATAATATCCCATCTTTAAATAGATAAAACGTTTACACTTAATATCTCTATATATACTATATATCTGTATTATTCTTTTATTATTTAGTTAGCCTCTTGGCTACTAAATATTTCGTAAAGATGGATTCGTAAATAAGTTTGAGTTTGTAACCTAAATCACGAATTTCAAGTATAAATGCACTTAACTATTAGATTGCTATGCCTGAATTTACTTATTGTAGCGAAAGGGAAAGGTAAAGAGCACCCACAGAATCCTAAGTCTTCATTGACAAGATACATTATATAAATATGAACATTTCGATAGTGAAAAATGATGGCAAGGTAAGACTATTGTTTTCAAAGGGTCTAGTCCGGTCCCAGCCCCTGCAGTGTAAAGTGAACTCTAAAGATAAGTAAAGTAAGTAAATGATTGAGTAAAGATGAGATTGCATCTTCTGAATTGAAGTAAACTTTGATTGTGAATTAAAAAATGGAGCATGGACATGGCGTGGTGCGGCGAATACGTGTTCTCTTCACTCAGCTAATCCAATTCCCAATTTCAATAGATAAATGCATAATAATATAATGGCAGATGTGCAATAATCCTCTTTGTTGCTCCGTTCCTTGACTTGACTTACCTTCGATTCTATTATACGAATGTATGCGTTTTTATGCATTACTAATTTTTCCTCTCACAATAAAAGCAAATGGCACGAGTGAGCTTGAAATGAAATATTAAAATCATATAAATACAGATATAGGCATTCATCATAATATTATGTACATTCATAGCCACAATATTGTGTATGAATATACATTACATAGTACTAAAGCTAAAGGTGCCTACGCCTAAACCTAAATTGTTTGCCAATACATAATAGCCTCAAGATTCGACCGCGCAATAAATCGTTTACGAATTTCTAAAGAAATTATACGAAATTCTGCGGTATAAATTATTAGCATAGAAATTATTTAGAGTTTACTATTTACTACAACTCAAAATAATGTATCACAACTTTTAATTCAATCTCTTACTATCTTATCAAGATTTAATTAGATTACACAATGTTTTTGTATTATAAAAATTGATGGGAATCGGGACATTGGGAAAATATTTCTCTGAAAACTGTTTATAAATTAAATGGCAATGTTTTTTTTAATTTTTAACAATTTATATGAAATCAATCGGAAATTAATTTGCAATGCTATTGCTTCATTTCAAAAGTTATATTATTGTGAACAAGAAATGTTGTCCCAATGTATTTTGGCAAATCACTAAATTATACACGTAAAGCTTAAAGGTTATATTCTTTCTTGAAAAATTACAAACAATAAATGTTATGATTGAAAATATTCAATTGAAATTTTTTATACCTAGTTTCGCTTCTATTTTTTTTACATTTTACTAAAACGGTTGTGTAAAAATTAATTATTAGCATGTAAACAGAAAGATCAATACTTTTTAATCTCAACTACACAATAAATAATATATTTTAAACAAGATTTCCCCAAACCTGTAAAGTGAGTAATTAAAATAATTGTAAGCACGCTAACAATTTATCTCGATATTTTATATTATGCAGGCATTTGCCATAAACTAACTAATACAATTACTACTGATTAAAAAATACTATTCAAGAAAGTATTGCACAATAACCACTTATTAACATATATAATAATCTTTGTGCGTAATGTGTTAACAGTGCATGTTCCAATTATTACAATCTTACATAAAATAGACAATCTCCTTGTGGGTTCCCTCAGGTGCAGTGTAATTGATGTTGCTAATACTTAAGCGAAAGAAGGAGAAACAAAAAATAGTATTAGCATTATCTACTACTACTACTTACATTGCATGCGTGCGCTAACATTGCGGACTAAATGAGGCATGCTATTATATAATGTAGCCAAACTCATTGCAAGTATGAATTATTATGATATTAAGAGAAAGAGCATTGCACTCGGTTGGAGGGTGGAGTGAGTAAGTGATTAACTGTTTAAATAGCAATAGTTATGCTATATAACTCTTTTATATAAAATACTAAGCTCTCGGCTAAATCACTTAATTTATATAATTGTGCAAACCCAGGATGAATCTTTATAGTTTAAATACAGTATAGCTACTTACTTAATGTAGACGTATCTGCATAATGTTACAGGTAGTAGAAATAAAAAGGCATCCAACTAGATATGGAAAAACAATTTTCAAAAGCAAACTATATAAAGATGAAAGAAAGATAAATTTAGGAAATAAATACTCGATTATCCCATATTTCCTATTAAGTCAGTTTTGGAATATTCCACATTAGTTGTTGGGCTGTTTGGGATTATACCACATCAGTTAATTAATTAGTTGTGACAAAGAGCAGATGCATTATAAATCTATAAAGGTTAGATAAACAATGCTTCCCTTTATTTTAAAAAAATATGCGACAACAGTTTTACTGTGTAGCTTATACTGTAGAGCTGTTGAAATAATAATATCTGTCTGTATACAGTGTTCTGTAGATTTGTTGTCAATTAAACATGCCCACTACAAAGTAATTTGCAAAGGTACTCGTTTCACATTCGCCTAGCGAAAAAAATTTCATCGGACATGGCTCATCGTAAAAAGAAAAAAATATTGCCCTGTACCGTCATTTGTTTTGTGTTGTCATCTTTATCATTTATATCATATTGTATGCAACTGTAATGTTGCTTGCGGCAAATGCTAAAGTATAGCTACCAACTACCTAATATGTATCTA
Organism: Tomocerus mixtus; assembly: GCA_034694165.1. Lineage (NCBI taxonomy): Eukaryota > Metazoa > Arthropoda > Collembola > Entomobryomorpha > Tomoceridae > Tomocerus > Tomocerus mixtus. Next base: position 6,500 of record JAQFYC010001401.1, on the reverse strand, counting down.
TACTTACCTAACCCAAGTACATAATATAATACTGATATCTTCTCACTCAACTCAATTAGAATGATCGTAGAATTATTTAATTAAATAGTCACTAGAGGCATTGTAGGCGTATTGCAGTATGAAAACCGAAATAAAGAAGGTTAATTCTTTTGTCTACAATGCAAGATAACTATTTTACGAGTGAAACACAGCATTATGCGTTAACAATTAAAATATTCAGTGGTAGACCAAATTAACTGATTACACGTTGCAATATATTTATGCATCCAAAATAGTATATATGTACGTAATTTAAGACAGAGAAGCTGCTTCTTTGCAAACTAAAATGCTCTGAAAGATTCCCAATAGTAAAATCAATATTTATTGTCCAAATAATTGTCATTTCAATTATTGTAGTAAATACCTTCCTACAAAAATTAAGCTGAAAAATTCTGAGAATTGCTCCAGAATAGTTACATTTATGATCTACTTAGATAATTATGTGCGTTACTCGATCCTTTACATTCTCTATAGATACTGAAGAATTTTTTACATTTTTATGATTTTTGTTGTATCTATGATGCGGACGAATGTTTTATGAAGTATTTGCACAGAAAATGGAGCTGCAATGAAATTCTTGAAATTCCTGAATTTTCGCCCTACTCGTGTGCTCATTTCAGAATTGAAATCAGCAGGATATTCATAAATCTCTGCTTAGAAGGAGGTGTTTCTGGCCTGGCCCATTCTAAGAAATCTTTTGTTTGAAAACTAGTTAAAGTTGGTTAAACTTGGTATCATAATGAAATTGTTCATCAGTTTCGTCGTTTTAATGGTCTTCGCACTTCCGGTTGTTATAGAAGGTCAGTGTTTTAAAAATACGGATGAATTTATATCTATGAGCATTTTATAATTTACGTATATCCTAATATTATGGCATAATTGTAAAAATTTATTGTTGGCAATTTCAGGACTTGATTGCTTGCAATGTAAACTTAACTATGACCCAAAGACAGCGCCTCAAGATTCTCATGAGGAAGGACCACGCATGCCATGCGCCTACGGATCAATAAAGCCAACTGGATGTGCTCCTAACCATAAATGTGGTATAAAAATTATTCCTCATGTTGACAGTCACGGCTCCTACGAAAGAGTGGCTACCCTGGTAAGAATCTGCAGCTATGAAAATAATTTGTGTCCGGATTCTGAGCAAGGTATCATTGACTTATACCGTAAAGAGAGGAAGCAGGAATGTTACTGCCACGGGGACGCTTGCAACAATTTTCCGTTTTACGAATCATTTAACCTTATTGGACGATACTATTGTTCCGAACCTACAGACCATAAACAAGGGAATGATGATGTACCGACTTGTGTTCCCCGTCCGGTGACGACTACAACACCTAAACCAACTTCGAATGCTGAGAGAGTCAATGGTCTTCCATTTATTGCATTGCTATCACCCTGCATTGCTCTATATTACAAATTGTAGTTCCCATGAATTACATATAATTAGGCAAACACCAAAAGTGTACTAATGTTATTTATTACTTAATTAATTATTGACTGGGTATTACAATCCTAAAAATTGCATTGAGTATTAGTGTACAATATTCTGTAAAATATTATTTCAAGTATGTATCGAGAATAAATTGGGCTCCTCTCTCGGCCACCATGATAATTGGTCCATTTGTATTCACCGTAACAATATCTGGCATTATCCTGAAAATAAATGTCAATTTTATGTTAAATTGTCATCTTGATTTGCAATTTTCCAAATTGTTCATATAATTAGTATAATTAGTTGGTATTATAGTATTCTAAAAGTTTGTAAGATTCAAGGAGCATTAATTTTTGCTTTGCTTACGATCCGTCGATGACCCGAAGACGTTTTGTGCCAATGACCCGCAGTTCCGGATCGACTACAGAATCTGGAGACGATTCTTTCCCCATTTTTGCTGTTCCGACATAATGGAAAATATTAAAAGAGAAATGACGAGCCAAACATTCCCAATACTCGTCACTTCGGAAGGTTAACATTGAACAAAGGGGATAGGGAATGGGAGAGAGTTGGGTATTCAGTCTTTTGAAACTCGGGGCATTCTCTGAAATATGTACAGCCCTTTTTATTCCTGGAAATGGAAAGACAAGTGAAGAACTATTAGAACTTAATCCTAAATTATAAATATTTCAAAAAAAAAAGTTTGCAATTGTTCATTTAAGGGCTACATACCTTCAACAATAACTTTGATATCAGTTTGCTCTTCATCTAAATAATATTTTGGATCAATAATTGGATCATCTTGGTAGTCTGTGGAAGCTAGTGTGATTTCTCCTCTACTTTTCGGTCTTCCGTTGATGACAAATATGCTGAATCCATCCCTTCCAGTAACAGGCTCTAAATATTGACGAATTTGATCCTCCATCATGTTGAAGGATTTTGGAAACACAATGTTCCACATAGTGGACACTCCAAATCCAGATAATAAGAACTGGACATCAGGCCACAAAGTGGCATCACGGGCTTGAGAAATAGTGGATGCCCACATTGAGACAGCGTGAACACCCGTTTGGGTTAAATAGCCCGTCCCTTTAACAATATATTCCATCACTGATAAAATTGACATGTCTCTTTCGGGCATTATGGACTTTCCATCGTCGATAAGGAAAGGACCTAGGTACAATCCCAAGTGATCTTGAAGATTTTTTCCGACTGGGGAATCTTTTAACACGGGAATCTGTAAAAATTCATTTAGGATATTTTAGAATTTAGTAATCACTTTGATGTTATTTGGGAATAAAAATATTTCCTTGATTCCGATAGGAAGGCTTAAATACTGAAATATTTCTTTCCTTGCGAAATATTTTTCACCAAGCAAAATGCATACCTGGATTTTTTGGAAGAATCCTATTTCTAACCTCAAAACTTATCAACTTGCAAACTAGCATTTTGAGACACATAATAAGTTGTAAAGTTGCGTTTGAACTACTGGTTTTTTTAATCCTTTGAAATTATATTCTATAGAATGCTAGATTTTAAAGTTGACTCACCCCGAGAGATTGCAGATGATGCTTTGGACCAATTCCGGATAACATCAGAAGTTTTGGGGTCTCGATTGCTCCAGTAGATACAATAACTTCTTTAGTTGCATACGCAACTTTATGCAGACCAACGTGTTCGTATTGTACTCCATAAGCTTCATTCAAGGATCCACGGAAGAGTAACTAGGATTTATAGATATTGTCCAATTAATATTTACTGAATTAATATCTTTGTGAATTATTACCTAGCTTAATATGCTTAATCTGACTTAAATTAATAATTATTATTTTTAATCTATTATACACAGGAAAATCATGGTCCTAAAAATATGCTTCTAGTACTTACATTTACGGGAGTATTATTGTATACAGCAGTTATGTTATTAATTGTAAAAATTACACATTCTTTAATTTTGATTGTGATTGTGATACCTTGTAAGCTCGAGCATATTTTCGTATCGTTAATGTTTTTCTGTGTCGTATCGGATCAAGGAAAGCAACTTTTGTACTACATCGTCTTCCGCCTCTATTTGTCTGCACTATTTGAGCACACCCTAAAAATAATTTTACAATAAAATTGAAGCAAAAATTTGTAAGAATTAAAAAAATGCTAAAGTTCCTTGTAAAATTTAAAAAAATTAGTTAGTTTTACCATCGACATAAGGAGCGTTTAAATCCGTTCTCTTTACTCCATCCCATTCACTTGCTTCTAAGAAATCTTCTGTTAGAGGATGTGACGAAACTTTTCCGACAGTCAGAAATCCATTTTTGTTATGAAACAAGGCTAAAATAAAATTACACATAGAACCAAATCGTAGCTTGAATGAAATGGAGCGTTAATAATTGTTAATTATATTATTATTACTCACGGTTAAACGAATAATGATCTTTTGAAAGATTTTCACATTGTAGACAATAATCTTCAGATTTGATAAAGAATGGGAAAACATTTTTGTAGCTCCAACGCTCATCTCCTGTAATATTTGCCCAATTGTTATAGTCTTCAGGGTGACCTCGAAGATATATTTGCCAGTTGATATTTGAACTTCCTCCGAGACCTTTTCCTCTCGGCCAGGCACATGACTATTGAAATACAGACAATAATTAAAACTATTTTTATGTGTACTAAAAATGATTAGACTTTACTTTAAATACAGACACTTTTAAGTGGGTAAGGAAATCTTACATGATCGTTTAATCCTAAGCAAGCTGCTTTTTGTGGTTTTGTTTTGTACATGTAATCCACAGCTGGATTGCGACACATTGATATGGAATTTAGAGGAATCATTGTCCATGGATTTGGTTCACCTCCTGGAATTCCATTATAATCACAATTTATTTTTAACTGCACCAATTAATATTTTCAGAATTATTTCCATCATAAACTTTAATAATCGTAGAATTATTTGTAAAGGAGTCATAGCACACTGTAGTCAAAATATTACTGTAGATAAAAATATTGCACATACCTCTCTCCAGCAGCAACACTTTAAAATGTTCAGAAAGTCTATTTGCCAAAACACAGCCAGCAGAACCTTTGATAAAGAAATTGCATGGTATTCTCAGTAGTTAGAATATTTACGTTGTACTGCTAATTAATTGCATTCATGGTTGTCAGTATACTTTAAGGAGCTTTAGAGGCATAATAATTATGATTTGGCAAAAAATGAACATACTATGACTGACACAAACTCTATTGTTTTTCACTTAACAATGCTTTTTAATAAAAGCAACCTTATTTTACTTATTTATTTATTTGTCAAGTAAATAATTTCCCATCAGAATAGTATCTTAGGCATTTTATGTAAGTGTGTGCTCTATTTAGTTTCTCAAATTCCTGGGAATCCTAATTAGTATCATAAACACGTACTAAAATAGATGTGGGGCAAATAAAACGAAGCTTACCGGCACCAACTGAAAAAATAGCGAAAAAAGATCAATTAGTTTACATATCCCAATAACTGTCTGTTAGAATATGATCTACAAATGGAAATACGAATACAAGTACTAATAAATGTAGCGATAACTACAACATTACTTAGAATGCTTACCAATAATGAAGTCAAACACTGTATCTTCGTCTTCTTGAGAATTCATGACTCCGAGTGTGTAAGATTGCTGTTCTAAAGTGGCAAACGTTCTCATTAAACCTGGAATTATTACTGTGAATAGAGCCGGAATTACTAGACCTCCCGCGATTGCAGTTCTAGTAGCTTGCCAAATCATTTCTATTTGATCAATTTTTTCGAAAAAGCAATATTTTTGCAAATTGTACCAACTATCCGTACAGCGGACTAAACTTTAGCTACCAAACATAAATTCTCTTATTCATGTAAATATTTAAAACTGTCAGCTATGCATTTGCATGCTTATAAATTATACCTACTGGATAACTACTGAAAGAACAATGAAATATCAGTCTTCTGACTCTGACAGACGTGAGAACATAATGAATGCTTTTATAAGAAACTCCTACAGTGATCTAGTGGGATTGTTTCTTAAACCACACTTAACAATTACTGAAAGATAGTCGAGTCTGGCCAGGCAGCTACACTCCAGCTCTAGTAATTAGGTAGCTAACCGAACCCACCTGAATAAAAGAATAATAGAATTTCTATCTATTATCTATACTACTTACTACTATTAAGTAGTACGACTTGGGGATTTCAGTAAATATTTTTACATGTTACAGCATTGCCATTAAAAGATAATGCTCAATGTTAAGCTCATGTTTCATTAGATAATATAATAGTGATGAGCTGAGATGAGTTTATATCATAACATTTAACATTAACCTCCGATGTATATAGACATGTACAGGGTGCACCAATATATATTATCCGATTTGAATTTTATTCTCCGGTAAATCCAAAATTATTACCGCTTTTAGAATTAAAAGATTCACAATTCAAAAACACGCATATTTCGAAGATTCGAAATACTTTTTGACGAATTTTGACATCTGTCTCACCGCGGATAAAAACCAAGGAAAGTAAATCTTTCCCAAAAATTTATTCGCGCCATAGAGTAAATAAATTTCCAGCGAAAAAGTAAAACATACCTGGATAATGGTCTTAAATTAAATGTTAATATATTTTGCCCTACGGTGCTGATAAAAATCAATTATTTTAGTGTTAAAAATGCTAGGTTTCCTAATGGTGTAATCTCAGAATTTGTTTTTTGGTTGTGGAATTCCAAAATTACCGACAATATATTATGGAGTACCCTGTAGATATACTAGACATAACTTATACCTACCCCAGAAGTTATTCCTTGGAGTTGGAGTAAACACATGTTTATTGTATAAGATTCAATAATGGAAAGTGGTAATGACCTAAGTTACTAAATAGTTTGCAGTTCACAACTGCATAAAACAACCAGCCACCTCTGAAACAAAAACATATGCTAGTTTTTAGCCCGCCCGAGTGTGCGAGGCTGGCTTATGTAATCGCAATGTCTGTCCGTGCGTCCGTCCGTGCGTC
>JAQFYC010001400.1:0-35001 GCA_034694165.1 Tomocerus mixtus | reverse complement strand
TTGACACAATGGTTGACTTCTCCATTTACCGAAGACATATAACACAAGTTTCAACTTTACTTCAATTTACTAATAACGTAAACTTAATTAAATAGTGGAGTATTCGTTATATAATATGCCATATTAAGAATTATTACTAAAAAATAAAATGTGATGGTTTTATGCAAACTGTGGTGCAATACTAATACTGGTATATTTATATATGATGATGACGTAATTATAGGGGGGGGGGTATTCAAAGTGTGACATAGTGTGACATATGGGGGGGAGGGGGTCCAAAAATGGGCAAAACTTGATGACGTGTTTAATGGACGGTCCCATAGCATGTTCATTAAATGTGTAGCGTGTGGTGTACATAGAATACAGTATGGATCGGAAGTGAGTATGAGTTATTTACTATGAAATCTCTGATCAAAATACATTCTTACATGTTGCTGTATGACATCGGATGACATATTGTATAAGTAAATACATACAAATTAGTAGTAGAAATTAACAAAATTTTGAATATTTAATTGCGTAAAGTAGTACTAAGTAGATACGTAAGTATTATTGTATTTACTTACTTCATACTTAGATCTAATTAATTTTGGCTTTTTAAAATAGATTTTTCAGATAGATTTGGAGGGCCACCTTATCCGCGACAACAATAAGTGCCAATAATCCCTCATCATTATCATCATGGATATCCTCAACAACAAGGCTCACAGAAAAATGCCTAACACACTAACATGTGGTAAAAAAATTCCCAATATTTACTTAAATAGGTACTTACAAACTTTTCAAAGTAGTTATAATAATGCGTCTTACAACGCAACTTTTCATACCAAATTTTCTCCCAAGTCCTATTGCGAAAGGCGAAAACTGCCCAGTGTTTTCATCAAGTATTATTTTTTGAAGAATATATTTAAAGATTGCAATTTTTACTTGAAATTAGAAAGCATCTTTAAAATATGAATCAATTAGCATTCAAAACACACTGAACTATTGTAATTTTACGATATTTAAAGCAATTATTGATTCTTTTTTTAGGTGTACCCCCGAAGAGTCCATTTTAACTGCCTGGACCTGAAAAATTCATAGTCCTTTCCTGTTTTCTGTCAAACTGAAATCAACTTTTTACATTTATGAATTTATAACGATAATGAACATACTCAAAATATCTAGTTTGCCAAAAATTAATTACATATTATACATTACCTTCAAAAAACTTATTTTTTTTATTACCTATACTATTTATTGTAGCAAACAAAGCCTGATAAATTGCATGAAAATGTTTCAAATCAATTAAAAGTAAAATTTATATCTATATCCACGCTTTGTTCTTCAGAGGTACATGTATTTTATAATGAAATGAGTAATATGCATAGCAAAATTACAACGTACATTTGACATTCTGTCTTTTAACAAATTGAGAGCAGATGCAGAATAGCAAATTAGACCCATTTACATATTACAATTATTTGTGCTCAATTCTTTCCCTTTGTCCATGTTTGGGGTAGAGTTAGATTCATATTTGTACAATACACTTACACTCATTTGTACTTATATTTTTGATGTTTGGTCTTGTAATACTTAATATGTTTTACAGGCTGATACCACGGTAAGTAGAGTAGCCATGGCCATGGCTACTCTACTTACCGTGGGCTGATACATAAATGAAACAGGTATAAAATGATTGCCAGTATGTTGGCACTTTCAGTAACAAAATGTCAAAAATATCCGTAGATGGGGATTTAGCCAGTGAAGCCAGGAATTCGTAAATGCGTCTCTCTAGGTCTGATTATCAAAATTCGAAATGATCTCATACAAGGGATATCGCATTGTGTGTCCATCGATTTTAGGGCCCGGGCTCTACAAATGTGAAGAGTATCCGGTACATGTTGTATAGGTAATAATATTGACAATTTTTATCCAAAATACACAAAAATTACAATTATTAGCGAAACAAAGATGTACAATGTTTACTAACAGATATTCCATGCTGTATAGTACATTTATAATATTATGCTATAACTTCCTTATTCCCGACCATACCACCCACAGAGAGCCAGAGCACAATAGAAATATGATACACTCTTCCGGTTCCTCCTGGCGGATGCAAAAGTGACATTATTAATAAAGTCCGTAAAAGCCTTCACTGAAATGACACATTTTTCAATGTGGCATTGAACTCCGTTGCGTGAACCAATATTTAAATTGAAACTGGATACCAAAATGTATTCCTGTGTTACATACAACAGAAATCAAGGACGATCTTTATCGCTGTAATGATGAACTCATCATAAGTTTTCTAGAGTTGCTTGCCAGTGAATCTAGCAATCCGTAGAGCCCTAGAACCTCAAAATCCATTGAGTCGATTCTCAAAATTCGAAATGATCTATACAAGGGATTGGAAATCAACTTTTCCCAGGAATTTATCTTTATGAAAATGGCCATACACATTTCTAGTTTACCAAAAAATATTACATTAAGATGCAAAAAGTACTTTTTGCATGGTCAAAATTAATTCTTACGGACAAACACGACAAACAGTCCGAAAAATTGTGGGAAAATATATTTAAAATCAATTAAAAGTGCAACTAATACCCATGCATTCCGCAGATGCTACGGGTAAAATATTTCCCTGTCGATACACCATACATTCAATATATAAAATATGCATATAAGGACATACATCCATAAACCATAGGTCCTTAAAGTATTTTACCATATTGTTATAAATATAATCACTTCATGTCTTAATTTAAAGATGGTGATAGCAAGGGGCAAACACAGAACAACGGTGAAAGCACCATTATCTATTTATCGACTTTCTCCATGCGGTTTATGTGTTTCGCTGCTCTCCCCATATTATCACATGCATATACGTATGGGGAATATTTGTAGAGCATTTAGATACTGGATCATCTTTCTCCTTCCTCTTCCTTCAGTGTCTATAGTCTCTTTTATTCATCCGTCATAATCATAGTCATCAATTTCAGTCCAGGTCCAGGGTGTAACTACCACAAAACTATTAATTTATGTATCCGATCTTGTAATGAATAAACGCATTCGTGTGATAACATGTACTATGTGTTGTGTATTGTATACTAAGTTAAACGTAGTTATCTTAATGGGGGATTATTAGATGTAGTGTATAGTAAGCTTACTCTTTATTACATTACATAATATTTTACACTGAAGAGTGTGTCAGTGTCACTAAACTTTTGCTAAATAATAAATAAAACGCTGAGACCCTTCTGTCACATTCTGTCTTGTTATTTCCACTAGGTATGTTAAGAATGGAGAAGATGCTTAGAGTCTTGTTGGCTTCTTTACTATTGCTTGTTCATTAAAAATTTAGCGTGTACTATAGAATACAGTTCGGATCAGAAGTGAGTATGAGTTACTATGAAATCTCTGATAAAAATACATTCTTACATATTACTGTGTGACATCGGATCACATATTGGAGACATCGCATTGAATGAAATTCCACCGTATGACAACACAATGCAATGGTTTGTAATATTTTTTTGTATCCATGGTCATAAGGTTTAAATATTGACTAAGTTAAATAGTAAATAGAAACAATCCTTTAAAAACGGGGATTAATTTATTACTTTGAATTGTACTCGTAGATTCATTAACATAATAATACTTTTGAAATAAATCTTAATAATTCTTGAAAATCTCAAAATACAGGAGGATTCCATTTTCCATTCTATTAGTGACAACCTTCATTCAATGGGCCCAAACGAATTTACTGTGTAATCCACTAAAAATAATATTGTTATGTATAATCGTTTTTGTGCACATTGATCCTTGAAACTTTGTAAAATTAATTTTTGTTTTATCACCATTGAGTTTCAGCTATCTGTACTTCAAATAATAAAATTTTAATTGAATGGTTGTACCTAATTTCCAGTGGCGAGATATTTGGTTGGATTGGCGTGGGCATCCTCGGCGTGTTTCTCGTAGTATTATGCATTTGTGGCTGTTGCCCGAAATGTCCCCTGTCAGAGCGTAATTACCAAAATCGTCAACAACCTGGCTATTATACCGAAGTAGTACCGCTAACGGGTGTTGGCACAGGTAAATACAGTACAAATTAGTTAAAATTACAATATTTTTACTTACTTTTCTACTTAATTAATTGAAGTTCAAATCGAATTACTTTTGAATTCTAAAAATACATACACAAGATGGAGTTCGAGCGCCACCTTATCCGCGATAACAGTAAGTATGCCAATAATCCCTCATCATTGTCATCAGGGATATCCTCAACAACAAGCCCTACAGCAAAATGTCTAACACACTAACAGGTGGTAAAAAAATTCCCAATATTTACTTAAATAGGTATTTGCAAACTTTTCAAGCAACTTTTCATAGCAAATTTTCTCCCAAGTCCTAATGCAAAAACTACCCAATGTTTGCAGAAATTTATATAATAAGAATATATTTAAAGATTGCAATTTTTACTTGAAATTAGAAAGCATCTTTAAAATATGAATCAATTAGCATTCAAAACACCGTGAACGAATGTAATTTTACGATATTTAAAGTAGTTATTGATTCTTTTTTCAGGCGTGATCCCGAAGAGTCCATTTTAGCTGCCTGGAACTGGAAAATTCATAGTTCTCTCCTGTTTTTCTGTCAAATTGAAATCAATGTTTCACATTAATGCATTTATAACGATAATGAATTAACATACTCAAAATTCTAGTTTGCCAAAAATTAATTACATTAGGTTCAAAAAGTACTTAGTTTTTGATTGTATTAAAATTTATTGTAATGGACAAAGCCTGAAAAATTGAATGAAAATATATCAAATCAATTAAAAGTAAAATTAATATCTTTATTCGTTGTCTTTTAATTTCTTCAAGCAGAGGTATAAGTATGTATTTAATAAGTAAATGACCATATGCATAGCAAAATTACAACGTAAGTACAACCATCTGTCTGTCTATTAGCAAATTCAGATCGGATGCAAAATAGCAAACTAGATCCATTTACATATTATTAGTGTTGAAAAAAACCTCAAATTGTCCATGTTTGGGGTAATTGAGATTTATATTTATATACATTACACTTATTATTTGTACTTTTAAAATGATGCTGGGATTGCCTGTGGATTATTGACACTTTTAGAGCCAAAATGTCAAAAATATCGGTAGATGAGGATTTAACCAGTGAATCCAGGATCCGTAGAGCTCTACAACTTCAACATCCATTAAATCGTTTTGGTCTGTCTGATTTTCAAAATTCGAAATGATCTCATACAAGGGATGTCCAGGAAAATCCGGTACGTATAATGTGGTATAGGTAAATACATTGACAAATAATTTTCATTCAAAATATTAAAAATTCTCATTAGTACAATGTTTACTAACAGATACTCCATATTGTATATATGTATAATATTATGCCATAGATAGCTTTCTTATTCCCTACAACATAAATATCTGTTTCTTGTGAATTTATTAGTAGGATATTACTTATAATCATTGAATAGTCTTACTACTTCCTACTCTACTCCTCCTTCTTTCCTTAAATACTGGACCAACTGTCATATTATAGTAGTAATAAAGTGTGACATTAAACGCCCGTTACTTTTCATCTTCCTTACTTTATTAAATAATTCATAGTGTGATGTGGTTAACTGACTCCTCCACACACGCCCACGCATACATCTTTAGCCAAGAAATGCATTTCATCACGTAAAAGTCATCAATTAGGAGCAAGTCAGCTTTTAGTATTTTTAGTATTTAGTAGTTTATAAAGTATTGAACAATAGCTTGTAATCTATAATAGCTTTCTTAATTGTTCTCCTTGTCCTTTATAATTACAGATTACTATAATAACATGTTTTTGTTCAAACCATGTAATTCTAAGTTGCAATTTATTGACCAAATGTTCAATGTGTCATTTTAATGGGTTTTAAACGCTAGCTTTATTTACGCCTTATGATTTACGTGTAAAAATAATCGTTACACATAGGGAAATCCCTTGGTACAATAATCCTTATGCGCAGAATAAACTTAAATTAAAATTATTAAAATTAAATTTTCAGGCAAAAATTCTAATTAGTGCCATCTTTTCCCCAAGGGAACTTTTTCGTTTATACGGTGACGTGGACTCTTCATTTAGGTACTAATAGTGTACACAGTAGAGATGAACAGTGTAAATTAATTAAAGCTGGCTAACGAACAAGTAATTTAATCCTAGAGCTATCACTACTGACGGAGATACTTTGATTAATTAGAAAATAATTAATTGCTTTGATGGAGTGTACGTATATACATACTTATTGCGTCTCTAACTATAATGTTCTGTAGTTAATGTTAACTTTTCTTAAATTTGAAGTTGTTGATTCTTCATTATCATTACGATTCATTAGTACATAAGTAAGTAGACAGAGGAAGACTGTTGTACATGTTCCCCGGCTTATAATTATGGAAAATGATGAATGAACTAAAGTCCTGGGCTGGCCCTGGTCTGGTTTCGTGTAAACATGATATAATAATTGATGTAATTATGAGAGGAGAGATGCCAATTAAAATGTAATTAGGAAAATGTGCTATGATACTTAAACTTCCACGCAGAAGGTTCAGTTTGTAGCTGTATTTATTTAGTAGGTATTTAGTAGGTTATGGTACAATAGAGTAGTGAAGATTTAAATAATGGCTGTTTTTACTATGCTAAATATTATGTATATTATAATACACTTTCATGTTCAAATTATTCACATCATCATCATTAAGCACACTTACATTTAGTTGAATTTTTCAGTGAAGTTTATTAGTACATAGTAAATCAAAAACGCACTTAAATAATAATTATTATTTATTATTTACACCTTAATGATACACATACACACATTGCTACATAATATTTTAATTCCAATATTATGTTTACTTTTACTTACAGCTTTTTAGGATTTTATAATAATTTTTTAGGTAAAGCTATTACTTATTATTGTTTTCAGTAATAGTAATTAGTAACCAGTACATAGTTTAGTGAGTACATTAGTTAAACACACTGCACTGTGATTTCCAGCATAATAATTTTAAATTTTAGGTAAATATTTATAGTTTTTGTAAGGTTTTCGCATTTTTTGTGCATTTAATACTTATTATTTAGTGTGTTTAATGAGAATCCATCATTATCTCCATAATACTGTATTTAGTAATTATTATTTTTATTTACTTATTAGGATGTTGGCTATAGTTAATATTACAGCTAATAGCTGTATTGTATGTATTTAGGTAAGTAATTAATATGTTATTAATTATTATCGCATTTAGTATTTTAAGGTACCCCTAATTTATACATACTAAACACTAAACATTTTCCTGGGCACTGTTTTTGGGCATTCTGCATATGGGCAGGGACACTGGGGATCTATGGATTTCTTAAGTTTATTATTTTTTCTTCATAACAATTTTATTGATTCATTTCTGCTAAATTTCGGATGACTTAATTTTACAAATGCAAATGGCCACGCCGTTGCATATTTTGGGAAATTTAATAATTTACCTTCCTTATATTTCAGATTCAGAGTTTTCCCATAATTCACAGAACTCAGGCAAGATAGCTAATGAAATTAAATGACAAAAGTTAAGACATGGACCGAAATGGACGATAAAAGATTCCAGAAATGGTACATTAATTACATGATAAATTTTGAATTCTATTTCATTCTAACCTTATATTATGTGCTTTCTCCAAAAACGTTAGTGGATTTTATATTTATAATATTGCAGTAGAGGAATTACAAATTCGGATATCTTAATTATATGAGGGGGACATGATCACCTAAGATCAAATATTGTATTTACTGATATATTTATGTACATAGATAGATTACTTGGATAAATCCGTTTTCCGCGTTGACGTCATGTCACGAAGAACTCATCTTGACATAATGTTCATTTAGGTCGTACGCATTTATCAGTACGTTCACTTTTATACTTGTACTTAACTAAATCCGTATAAATCTATCCCTATTATTATATTTCTGTTTTGTTTGCATCCAGATCCAGCACAGACTATGTTTTTGGAAAACGCTGCGTTCGAATAGAATCGGATTTACGATTTGCTTTAATTTTACGAGCTTAGAGCCTCAGCCAATGTCGTACTCATCAAAATTTTGTCATTTCCAGAAGGAGATTGTTGAAATTAAATAACCCACATGAGAATTTGGGGATTACCTTCTATCCTCCCTCGCTAAATATTTTGTTGGTGTCTCCAGGCACAGTCTATCCTTAGTGGAATGAGAATATGCTAATTTTCCAATAAATTCTACATCCTTCTTTAGCTTCACTAGAACTATGCTTTCACTATTGCTTATCCTACAATCCTCCCTTAATTCCTAAACAGATCCAGATGGAGAACTATTGGAGTACAGAGACGGATTTTATGACTCATCAAAAATTTATTGTTCTAATAAATATCCAATGATGTGACCTGCTGTCCTGTCTTGCTTGTATGTCTGATGAGTATCTGACCTAACCTAAACCACCTACATGTTATTTATAGCTAACCGTTTCTATATTGAAGGTGCAGGATACAATAGGGACATTTCCCCAAACCCTAAAACGTCAACGTCACAAAAAAACTCAAAAGTTTTGTGCAATGCGAGAAAGAATCGAACACAAATAATTTTTGCTCTAAATTTAAGATTTACTACACCAAATCCTTCAATTATAAAACAATAGATTAGGGGAATTTAGAAATATAGAAAGTGCTAAAAATTGCAAAATAAACTGACAATAGCCAATAATTTCATTATTTGCAAAACTTTTAATAAAAAATTACCCCTGTAGAAAATCTAATGGAATTGTTGAAAGAATTGCAAAAATTGTGCGAAATTTTTTGTGGCTTTTCCGCTTTAAGGTTCGCCACAAGGGGTCTTGATGGGCCCCGCTACAATATGAGTTCCCTATGTATTGCATTGTATAAATAATCTAACATTGAATGTGTGTTCTACAAGTGTAGAGTGTAGACTATGGGCGTAGCCAAAGCCAACTGATACTCACTCATAAAGCATCATCTCTTCCAGTTTTGCTCTACTTTTAGGCTAGCTAATCTGAAATTACCCATAAAGAATTTAATGAGCCGTTTAAAAGATGGGTCTTCTCTTATCCCTCAACAGGAAAACTATTTAGACTGCAGTCTGTATGTATTGCAAACTGATCTATATAATTTCCAAACAAAATACTAAATCTAACATTTGCAATTGTAATACAATTACAAGAAATCATATTTAACTACACTACACTGTCGTGTTTATAGTCGTCAAATAATAGATCGATTCTCAAATCATTAAATGTTATTATCGTCATAAAACTCGAACCTTTGCACAATATAACAAATGTTGAGTCCCTAGATAGTTATTAGGGAGTTTTCGTTACTTTTACTTAAACATTTTATAGCCCCGGGCCTTGAGAACTGTAAATGAAAATGAAGTAAGTATAATCCTACAGCTAGTCGTCAAATTCAAATGGGAAGATATAAAAATTATTTTTAAGCACCATAAGGTTGAAAGGTACGCTATTTTATTGCGCAACCTCTCTATTATCCCATACTTAAGTACATAGTAATTATTTTATTACACTATCTGTATCTGTAACGTTAACTAAATCAAGACTATGCTATAAAAATGAAATAACAATTAAATTTCTCAACCTGTAATGTAAAATAAATCTCCCATTATTACAGATCCATCATGAAATCGTCTAATCATCTGAATTTTATAATTTTTCATCATGTTATTAGTACTATAATGCTACTTAAGCAACACACGGATAATAATATTGTTTCAATTTTACATCATAGTAAGTACTATGTATATTATTTATGTAACCTATTATTATTTGGATTATATTTTTCAATATCATAATAATATGTATTAATATTTAGTAAGGATGTACTGAAGTACGCGTTCTTGCTCAAAGATTGTCACCTTTGAAGATGAAGAAAAGACTCAAGATAAAATGCAGGAATTTCTCTTAGAGTGTCTCTCGCGGAGTGAAGCCAATTGTGCGGGGGTGGGAATGATGGCTGGCTGTGGAGATTGCGAATTTGAATTCCCCGCAACGCCACCTGCAATTAAAAACATAGTTAAATTAACGAATTTTTTGTTTTACTTGCTTCTTGCAATTTAATTTGCCAAATCTTCACAATGATGCCAAATTTCTTAAAGATCATTTGCGAAATCTTTGTTGGTAAGTATATAAGGTATCCTATTTTGAGAATTACCTGCACTCCTGCTACTTGTTACATTTTTAGTTTAAATGCATCACAGATATATAACGATAAAACAATTCGCATTCCTATAATCATTGCCATTTTATACCTTGCGGAAAAGTATATTAAATAATATTAATTACATAGGTCTGCGTCATAGTATAAATATAAATAGTGACGTGACAAATTCTGTCGCCCCCGCAGCGCAAAATCTTATGGGAAGCTATAAATGGATCGAAATAAGTAAGCTTATCATGTGTGCAGTGTTCTGCAGAAAGTACAGATCAGATATAAACTGCCTATATCAGTATGATACAGACAGTACAAGGACCTATCATTTAATATCTTGTCGAATATGCATTCTGAATTCATAAAACGAAAGAATTGATTTGTCGAGTTTCTTCGAATAATCCTCCCACGCATTTTGATACAGTTATAGAATTGAGAATTGCAATAGATACTCGTACCTATGAAAGATCAGCATCAGAGTAAATAGCTAGCTGACTCAATTTTGTATGTATTTCAAAGGAGTAAGGACAAAATTTTATTAGAAAATACCGAGAAGCAATAATAGTAATAAAAATATACTCTTATGTATGAATGAATAAAAATAATGGGATACGGATAAGCAGGAATTTTGACATAAAAGAGAAAAGATGACCACCAGATTGTAGTTTGAACCAGGGATACTCAACACGTGGAATTTTCTTCAGTTGAGCAAAAGCACTCAATTTTTAGCGTACAAATTTTCTGTAGGGAATTGGGCTTGGAGATTCAAAAAAGTGAAAAAAATTCGGAAAAAAATCCACATTTTGAGAATTCCTGGATTGATCTAAATTGTAATCCAGTGTCAGGGACCGGGGATAACCCAAGAAATAAAAGTCAAATCATTGTACGTTGAGTAAGTCGAAGTCTAAACAAGAATTTGGCTATAGGACATTCTCCATTGCAAAATTCACCACAAATACAATATGCAGAGACCACCATTCAATACATTTCTCATTCTGTTCTGTTGGCTACGTGAAACTTAGTAAAGTAATACTGCTTATATATATCTATTTATGTGTTGGATTCCCGGGGCAATAGGAATTCAGATAAGCTGTATCTAACCCACCTACTTAAATATGTAGTACTATACATGTGTTGTGAATATAAAATACAACTAGTGCAGATCTAGATAGCAGAAGTGTACATTACATACATAGGTTTTGATTTCATGGCGACATTCCAAGGTGAATTTAAAGCTCCAGGTCAGGCAACTTTTCTCAAAACCCTCCTATTGTTACACAAAAATAAGAATGTGATATTTCTTCTTTATTAGAAGCTCCAGAATGTAGATATTCATTCAGTTTATCTACTGTATCCGGATTATTTGTATTTTTATATAGGAAAAGGAAGCAGTTTAAAAATGTAGATAAACATTTAAGCTTAACTACAAATATCTGTGCGTATCTACACTATATTAATCTTAGAAAACTTCTACATTAGTCTGCTATGTACTTAAATTAAATGGCTTATACCATATAAATGAATTTTGAGTATTTTGCTCCAGATTCCTATAGAATTTGCACTAAGACCTACGACATAAATAATGTGTAGGTATATCTGTAGCTGTAGGGTAGCTGTAGAGCGAAGTAAACGTATCTACAGATATGTATATCAATAATTTTGAAGTATCTTCAAATAAATAGTTTGTAAAGTACTACTGCTGGGGATTCTCAGTACAATAAGTGAGTATAAATGTAGGCAATAAATCAGCCAAGTGAAAGTGAACTCCCTGCATTAGTTTTGCTTAACACCAACGCAACACGCAATAGCTCCAGTATCCGTAGGGTAGACAAATAATACAATACAATGCAAACACTGACAATCAGTCAGTCACTATATGTTGTATTCTGCAACATAGGTATACTATAGATAGTAGTTATTAAATATGGTATGGGTGTGACGCACTGTTCTGTGTCCTTTGTATTATATGTACATAGAATTGAATAAGAGTGTCAGGAAGCCAAGCCATCTGAATAATCTATGTTCTATCAACTAGTGTGCTAGCTGGAGTATAAATAAGTGTTCCTTAAGGGCTTCTATATATTTACAAAGCCAAAGCAAAGCCTGGAGGAGATCAGATCACGGAGGAGAAAGTTGAGATTTCCTCCCAACATCTTTCACGAAATTCAACCGAATCACAAACAAAACGCCTCAATGGAAGCAAATGATTTATTCAGAAGGCGAGAATTGGAGAAAGCTCCTTGGAGAAAGCTGCAGACAGTGGAGAAAGTGGAGTCAACTCAACCTGAACTGATACAACGCAACGTAATGGAATGAAACTATGTAACGCACGTCAGGATTTCAAATTTCAATATTGGCATGCAAAATACTGGATAATAGGAAAAGCTCCGTACTATTTATAGTACTTTCTCCAAGCTTTCACTTGGCTATCTCCTCATCATCCTATTTATCAAAATTAAAATTTATATTTTTATGGACAGTTGCACATAAATAAATATTTCACATTTCACGTAAGTGAAAGTGCCTTCCTTTAACACAAATTCTATGGCCATTATTTACGTAGGATGATTGCTTTCCTATTTGTTCACTGAAAGGTGAAGAAAGATGAATAGTTTCTTTGTTGTTGGGGATTATTCCCTCATTTTTGGATGACTGCATGCATTTCAATAGAAAAATAATAATAAGCTTCTGTTTTCATTTCAGCATTCTCGGAAAGAATAGTGAGAGTGTTTTCTTTTATTATTTCAAAGATAAGTACAAATATAAGTACTCACCTAAGCACTTTAGAAGCCACGAGATTTTTGTAATTGTTTAAGGATGAGGAAAATAACTTCTTTTCGGTTAGTTGCCTTCAAGTAGCATTTTGTCTTTATGAACTCATTAAATATTACTAAAGGTGGAAGTAATTACTTTCGTAAATACAAAGACAATTATAAAAAATATAAAAGAATCATACTGCTCTACTAGTAATTGGGATTTTGCTTTTAAATATTTAGAGTACATATAAATTAAAGAGCTGGGGAAAAAACTTAAAAATTCGTCTATTTATAATTGCATTTTTTGCATTGTATTTATTAAGGAGCTTGTCTCCCTTATGTAAATGATGCATCTGTCTGTTTATCCGTCCGTCCGTCTGACTTTCTGTATCCGTATCCACCATAACTCAAAATTCGTTTGAGATATCGATCGCTTTATGTAAAATTAGTGTGTCACATTATACTACTTACTTAGGTAGCTTAATACAAAACTAAATTGTATAGTTAGTAGTATTTGTACATATAGTACATAGCGTAGCGAAATTAATATTCAATCTTGTTGACGCTATTAGCTTGGCTTTGTCTAAAGTTTTGAGGGAAAGGCCTCAAGTGGAAATTGACAAGACAGTGACAAATTATTTTCTGATTGGAAAATGTCGAATTAGTCTCCGAAGAAAAGTGAGGAGGAAGAGAAAGTGAAAGGATGTCATCTATCCCTATCTCGTTCCCATTTAATTCTTCCCAGATTTCTAATTTGTTTTTAAAACAGGAGAGACTTTGTCAAGTCAATGGGAGTTGGTCTCCAGATTTTCTATCGCATTCACTTTCACTTCAATTTCATTTGTTATATACACAAACATCTCCATATAACATAACAAGGTCCTCTATAAATCCAAAAAGCCCATAGCTAAATAACTTGTCTTTTATAAATAGCTCTCCGCAGTATAACTGAGTAAAAGGAAAGAGTTTACAATAAACGTGGAAAAGTTTTCTAGTACTAATAACTAATACTAATACTTATATTAAATATAGTGTTCGGCATTCATATTGTATATATGTATAAAGAAAATATTCTACAACATATGTAGAGATATGGATATCTAAGACAAAGTTGGCTGTAATATTTTCTAATAGAATATTATATATGTTCTTCAGTATCTGGAGCAGGAGAAAGTTGAGTATAATATTTAACTATCCCAAAACGTGCGCTGAAGGGAGACAGTTGATGAATTGGTTGAGCTGGGCTGAGCAACAGTGGGGCGGGCGTATGTATGCAAATAAGCTTGCAGATGAAAATAGCATTCTGATGCACTGGACTTGGACACATGCACAAGAACATTTTCCTATTTCCCTACTTTACTCTACTTTTTGATAACAAACTGCATGCATACATTTTAAATAGCAAATGCTTTCTCTTCCATTTTGCTCTAGTTTAGTTTTAGTGCTAATAAGATACTTTGAATACTAACACATGTGCATTACATAAAATCCCTACTCGTATATGACTTTGTACGTATAGATATTTATATTATGTCTTATAACTCACAAGCAGATCAAGAGAATATCTATTAAGCATTTTGCATATTATACTATGCTTATCCAGGTCAAATATTTGACGTTGTCTGAATTCCATGCTTTCCCGGTGAAAGTTTAAACTTTCTATTTTTCAAAAATCCATTTTAGTGATATTAGATTGTATTTAAAAAAGAATAAAAGGAAATTGTCAAGAAATTAAACGAAAAGAAGTTTTCCGCTCTCTCTTCCGGGGAAAAGTGGGGAAATTGGAAAGTGGACATCCCCACAGGATAACAGTGACATATTATTTTGTGTATTACTTATAAAAATAGATATCTCACAAAGTATTCGTTATTCATGCGTAACTGTACATCCTCTACTCCTACGGATATTTTTGGTTTGTATTGTAAAAATGTGTGAGTTGCTACATAAAAATTCCTTACTTGTGTGGTAAGTATAAAATACATAATAATGTACATAGGAGACGTAGTGTCTATTCTTGTCTTTTTTTTGTAAGATATTACTTACAATGAGTAGTATGTCCTACTTATAGAAAATCAAAATGGAACTTGCTTATTGTTAAACTCTGAAGGAAATGGATAGAGAATCCATTCCAGCTGGATGGAGATGGAGGAGAATCTTCATTCAATCTACATTTTCGCAATCAATATCTACTCAGAAAACCTTTTTGGCATACATACATGTGTAAGTGTAATATTCAACAAGGGTCTAACTTAGAAAGTTGCTGTATTACATTACATATTCAACGAGATCTTGTACTATTACAGGATTACGTGTATTCGGTATGGATACTTAATAATATGTCTTTACCCAGATACCACTATGTATTTGTAATCCTAAAATGCAAATACAGGACTACTCAAAAATATGTGTGCCTGCATGTTAACGTACATAAGTACAATTCAAACTTCAATTAATTGTGCATCAATCTACTGGATAAAATTTTGTTAGATTATTTATTTAAGCGATGAAATGTTCAAAAAATTAATACATTGACAGGTAAGCCTTGAAATCCTCAAGACTTGGAATTAGGTCACTCCATAATCAAAAATTAAAACTATCTGTATGTAAATTATAGCTAAAATACTATATTTCTGTATCTAAAATTATTTTGCTCACCCCTGTATATTATTGCATCCTAATTCACGTACATTAAATGTAGATAACTTGTCGTAAGTTAAGTAGAATCAAAAAGATAGACGTTAGCTATATTTTGCAGTGCATTAGTAATGTAGGCATTTGTATAGCTAAGTAGGTTAGAGTTAGAAGATGTTTAGAATACGAAGAGTTGTGCTAAATACGAAGGAAATCCTCATTTTCACTAGATAATGTAGATTTTGTGTTGCAGCAAAGAAGACGAAGATGAATGGAAAACAGAAGCGGATGTAAGAAGTTGGAGGGAGACGCCTCTTTCTCCTTTCTATTACAACTTTCACTTAAACACCGTTTAATGCATATCCTTTCTCCCTAATTATATGTACTATTATCCTGATCCTGAACTGAACTCACTCAGCCAGGGCGTTGGTAGCATGGCATCATGGCCTGGAATTATGCGGTGAGGTAACTATCTGAATCTTGGCTTGATCTCACCGAATTCCAATTTTCCTGTACATTCTACCTATGCATACTGTCCGTATGTTTTAGCCTCTGAAACACTTCTACAGGGTACCTATTCAAAGATGCAGTATATTTCTATATAACAATCAGTGCTAGGATATCAAAATGTGTATTTACACGTTTCATTGTATAAAACTTACCATAAATTATTGCTTATTAATTCTTGATACCGGAAATGCTAAATATTTGTATATTTAAGTGCCTAATTATAGTTTATACCCCAAGAAAAATGAAGTTATCATGAAATTAAAGTGAAAGTTTCACTTTTTGGATTTGTAGTTACAGGAAACTATCAGTTACAATGAAAATCTCCACTACTTTTCATTGAAATATTTCGATAACGTCACTTTCTTGGAGTATAAACAAGGCGTACAGAGAACATTTGACTAAACTTCTGATGTTCTTGGAAATTCTTCTTGTGTAGTACAGTAAATAATATATTTTTGAAATTTATATTATCTTTTGTATTGTAAGTACATGCTTTAGTGCTTTATTTTGTGCATGCATGACGTCATAGCAAAATAACTGCAAAGTTAGGTCAGCGTCAGGCTAGACTGAGAAGCCTCTTCAAGTGAAGTTTGTTTAGCAGTCCAATCAACTTTGCAGAGGAGCTTTAGTGAGAAATTCGTAGTAAAAACTTAAATAGATAAATACTATCTAGACTACATAGCCCACAGGACAGGTACAGGTAAGGTACGTATATAGTAAATCAAACAGGATGTTTGTTATCTGTCACTTTGTCACACCAAGGCTATAGGGAAATAGGGAAGGGAAAGTTAAGTTAAGGAAATTGACTTTTCTAACTTAAAACGTAAAACAGATAATGATAACACGAATTGCTCTGTCTCTGTCTACTTTTCCTCCTACGCCCATTATATTGTAAAATGTATTAAAGTCTAAAATGGGCTACATTCACTCATAATATAAAATGTAGTCAGTCAATCAAATGAGCAATACTGTAAGCGATGTTCTGTGTTTATGTAACTTTAGGACGGAAATGAGGGAAAACAAAATCCTAAAATAGAAACAGAAATATAACAGAGTTCATTCTGTTGATGAAGTGAAGAGGGACGTCTTTTAACTCTTTTATTGCTTTTATGTCGAGTGCTCTCGACGTGACGTGAGTTACGTCTCTATAGTCTCAACTCTATCGTCATTATTTCAAAAACTCATTCTCTTCTCATCTTTCCCGTTGATTACTTTGTTCCTCTCATTTATTCTTCTACTAAATAACTTTGATCTTATCCATGTTACAACTAAAACACATGTACTATCTCTACTGCCCATTGTACTCCATCTTGTCTCACTCATACACTAATACTGATCCAAATTGCATTTCATGTGTTGTCAATCTATCATTTTATGAGTTGCTACCCTTTTGGAGCAGTAAAACTAGTCGAAACCCTATAAAATCGCAAATTCACTGCAAACTAACAAAGAATTTTTTTGCGTATATTAATTGTATATGAGAAAAGGCCAAGTCTTTTTCCAAATAACAAAAAAGTCCTTTTTTTTATTTGACAGGATCGAGATAATCATAATTAGTTTGCGAACTGATTAATAATAATGAGTTTGCAAACTACTTACTATTCGAAACTAAGGCAATTGCTTATTTAGAACTCGACAAAATTAAGTCGAACATTTTGCGAATTTGTATTTTATGCAAATGTAAGATAAGTGAACCTTGTTATTATTATTATTGTCATTATTTTCGAAGAAAGACGCAATACCCGTGTTTAATATAAAAATGCTATTAAAATTTTCAATGTATCATAACACTTATATGCGTAGAAAGCAAATCTTGCCAATTTTTACTATTAAGTTTTTTCATTATATCAAGTGAAAGTTTTTTACCTGTTCGTTATTGATTTGCAAGCCTGCGTGCTCTAGATATTTACTGTAAGGAGAAGCAATTTTGCAGCAAGGGAAATATATTTTACCATTGCTCTTTTACAGTAGGCAAGATTTAAAATTGCTTAAAGCAGTATTACGATTGCGAGTTAAGTAACGTACAATACAAGCGCAGCATTTTACCAATATACACAATTATTATTGATAAAAGTAATTGTACTCTTAAGACTACAGTAATAATTAGCATAAAGTAGAAAGCATTGTGTTTGATTACTTAGATTGTGCGTAAGAAGAGAAAGTAGCTGACCAGGCAAAGACTGCCGTCGTTTTCTCATGGCGGGACTGAGGCGATAGCTAACTTTAGCTTGGTTTAGCAGTTCCTTAAAAACGTCGGTGACTTGCTCCCCCGTTTTGGCGGAACACTCCACGAAGCCATGTTTCCATTTGTTGACAATTTTCTCAGCTCTGTGCTCATCCACAGTTCTTGTCTCCACATCCGTCTTATTCCCCACAAAAACCAACGGGATTTGATCACCTTTTGACTGGACCACTTGATCACGAAGGACGAGCACCTGGCAAACACACACAATTGTTAATTGTCTATTTTAGTATTTTAATAATCGATTAATAACTTCAAAATTTATGTATCGAAATCTGTAAAAGATTTAATAAAGAATTTATCGAAATGTCTGATCGATTTTATATTTAGCTTCCGAATTTATGTGTCTAAATCAGCAATCGATTAATAACTTCAGAATTTATGTATCGAAATCTGTAATCGATTAATAGCTTCAGAATTTATGCATCGAAATCTGTAATCGATTAATAACTTCAGAATTTATGCATCGAAATCTGTAATCGATTAATAACCTCAGAATTTATGTATCGAAATCTGTAATCGATTAATAACTTCAGAATTTATGCATCGAAATCTGTAATCGATTAATAACCTCAGAATTTATGTATCGAAATCTGTAATCGATTAATAACTTCAGAATTTATGTATCGACATCTGTAATCAGTTTAATAAAGAATTTAGCGAATGTCTGACCGATTTAATATTTAGCTTCCGGATTTATGTGTCTAAACCTGTAATCGATGAATAACTTCAAAATGTATGTATCGACATCTGTAATCGGTTTAATAAAGAATTTATCGAATGTCTGATCGATTTAATATTTAGCTTCCGGATTTATGTGTAAATCTTTAATCGATTAATAACTTCAAAAATTGCGTATCGAAATCTGTAATTGATTAATAACTTCAGAATTTGCGTATCGAAACCGATAATCGATTAATAACTTCAGAATTTGTGTATCAAAATCTGTAATTGTAATTGATTAAAAACTTCCGCATTTATGTACTGCACGTGTCCACCATGGAATGGGCTTGTGTGCTAGTACCTATATATGCATTACATATTTGTTTGCGAAGGTTGGTTAAACAAACAAATTATTTCAAATACATATTTACCTACTTATCAGAGTCTAGCCGAGTCTTTGAAAACTCTGAAGAAATAAATAATTACTACGGAAAGTAAACAAATGCTCAAATTTAATTTTCGTTAGCATGCAAGATATAAAAACGTGTCTTTGCAGTCGGGTCGCTTTCTTTTTCCTGGGTTTGCTACAATTAAGTGCTAAATTATGGATCACTATAATCATGAGGATTACTTTATTCCTGGAAATTGGGAAATTGTCTTTTTACCACATAGCGTACACAAATACATTAATCATTTTCTAATACTGTGTGTCTTTTCTCCTTGTAATTACAGTTTGCTCCGCTTAATTCCATTGAAAATCTAAACGTTCTTTTGCTTTTTTGACGCTCATTTTATGATTTATTTGTGTAAAGTACATAGTAAAAGAATAGAAGGTACCTCATCGAAGGAAGTTTGATCCTCTACAGAGTAAACGAGGATGAAAGCATTGGATGAGGCAATATTGAGTGTCCGCATGGCTGGGAATTCATAGGACCCTGCAGTGTCCATAATGTCCAAAGTTAAACTGGCCCCAGAGATTGGGAAGTCGGCTCGGTGCAACTCTTCCACAGTTCGTCGATACTTCGGGTTGAACGCGTCGTAAAGGAAACGCTGAATTATTGATGTCTTCCCCACCTGTGCGTGACCAGCAAAAAGTGACATACTTTATTATTCTTTCTGCTAAAAACTATCTCTTCTCGTCCTTCCTATACCGTTTAATGTGTACAAATGTCATAGAAAATTACTCCTTTTAGGTATTTGAGACCAACTCCCAATTATAATGACAAAACTTTTTAAGAATCATTCATCTTATTTAAATATTTTCTAAAAATTGCCAAGTTTTATGATGAATTAATAGTTTGCGACAATTTCTTATTTTTGTCAACTTAAATAGATAATTACCAAATATGCCATTACAGTTCTCAAAGAGAAAATGTCATACAAGTTCTCCATTTCGCAAAATTGCATAAACAGATTTTTTACCTTATTCACAGAAAATTGCTCTGATTTTATCAGATTTTTTAAAATTGGGTTAATATATTATATAATTATATATATAATTATTATATATTATATATATTTGCTGTTAAATAATTGTAATAGAATTTTCAAACCCTCTCTAAAAGTTCATCCTTTAAGTTCTGATCTCAAAATAAATATATACTTTTATAGATTTAGTAATGGATGACAAATTATTCACTTTTTAACAAGTGAAAGTGAACGGGAAGTCTAAACTAGTCTTTTTGTAATTTAAGTGCATACGTATGCCTAAGACACATATTTTGCAGTGTGTCATGTGTACCTTTGCTATTTAAGTCATATATATTCCAGAAGTAAAACCTCCTTTTCCTTTCGTCTGTTCCGTAGACCCGGTCGAGTGACCGTGGACGGAGAAGACTGACACTTATTATTATTTTAGCTCTTCTTTAATGGACATTCAATTTCTTCAACTACATTAGAGCACCGTGTACAATTACCTCACTAAATCTCAGAGTGTGGCCCACTTTTACTTTAGTGTATATAGTAAAGGTCCACAAGAGTAGCTATAAGAATGTACTACATATATATATTTACTTTTACTTAGCCTACTTTTGAAAAAAAACTGGGCTCCTAAGCTTTTGTGAAAGTAGCTACTTACTCGTTTACGAGTGTGAAACATTTTCAGGTAGCTTGCTTGGTGAGGATAATTTAAATTGAATGTCTGTTTCTGTCTCACAGGGAAGCTAACCTCCAGCCAGCCCCTACATACTGACATACTTGGAGAGTTTAATACAAGAGACCATACATTAGCGACGTCTGAGAGATTTTTGGACCATTTTGGAGCATCGGCAGCCTAACAATTATTTCCCCGTGTATTTGTTTTGACCTTTTTTCGGGTATATAAAAAAATATTTTTGCCCTTCTCCGGGTATATAAAAAAATATTTTTGCCCTTCTCCGGGAATATAACATAGTATTTTGGCCTTTCTCCGGGAATATAAAAAAGCATTTTGGCCTTTCTCCGGGAATATAAAAAAGTTTTTTGGCCTTTCTCCGGGAATATAAAAAAGTATTTTGGCCTTTCTCCGGGAATATAAAAAAGTATTTTGGCCTTTCTCCGGGAATATAAAAAAATATTTTAGCCTTTCTCCAGGAATGTAAAATAAGCCAGCCTCGCTCAATCGGGCGGGCTAAAAGTTATTTTTGCGTTTTCCAGGAATATAAAAGTGTTTTGGCATTTTCCCATTCTATGAATTTTTTCGCTGTTTTCAGAACCACGGGAGGCTTTGATGAATGATCCCTAATACATACGATGTAAGATGTAAAAATATTAATTCAGTTAGGGAGCATTCAAAAAACAAGGAGCACTATTAGCGAGAGAAACGGCTACTTACTTTATTATCTTTCTAGGTAATAATTAGGGTTTTAATATAAAATGCAGAAGGAAAAATAGATGATAAAATTTCCTTAGCAGTACATGAACATCCCTTATTTCAATTCCAGGTATATATATCGTCTGTGTAGATCGTTTGATGTATTTATGACCACTTATACTCATTTTTCAGCACATACACAGCTTAAACTTACAATCCGTTAGGTACATAAACTTGGGTTGACTTTAGACTATATAGCTCGCTTTACTTTACTTTACTTTGAATGCATCTAAAGAAGAGTATCCACGTACCAATTGGGAATCTATGAATTATTTATGGGTGTGAGAAAGACAGTTTGTCCAAATTCATGGCCTCGGACTGGGACAAAGTCTGAATACCGTAGAAATCACAAAATTTATTACTAAAACTTTGCAGGAAAACAATCAACATTTAATTTTGAAAAATTCGTCGTAAAATGGGAAGGTATAAGGTATGTATTATTATAATCCTACAACCCACAGCCATCAATTTGCGATTTAATAGGCATTAAAATTATTTTATGTAATAACCTTTTATTATTACTTTTTCAATATTTAAGTTATTGGACAATATAATACTTAACATAAAATATTTAATGATAAATAAATGTTTACCTAACCCTAAGTATTTATTATGTAACTATAAATAACAGCTAAATTGTTTGTGTGGGCGTATCAACATTTTCAAGTATTTTGCGGTATTAAATGGGAATTAAGTACCATAGTTATGTTATACATGACACTCTTATTTATCGACCTACGATAAATAATGTCTCCCATGATATTTTCAATTTGGTAGCTCAATTCAGTATGTACCTCGAGTTATTGCCTTGCTGATTCCTATACTGTTGAACTTCACGTCCTCAATATCTCAACCAATGTAGACATAAACCTTAGGTAGCCTAAAGTCTAATAAATGTCAATGTAATTTTCTTTAAAATAATATTTGCCATTGAAATTTCTTTCGATTTGTCACTGTCACTTGCCCTAGCCTGTATATTTTTAGTGTCTCATTATTATTATTATTATTATCGTTAGCTTGCTTACAATCGTGTTCAATATAACATTCAGTCTCCAAAAAAGTTCAGTTAATATTTTGTTATTATCCTTCTGCTCTTTAAAAATATCTAAGAGCTCAAGTGAAGTTTATCTCCCTGTATTTACTATGCCTGGGAAAATAAATATTATTTTTCGATTAAGTCATTGTCATTATATACTACTGTATACCAGGCATTGCTAAACATAACAGAAATCGATATATAATTGTAGAGCTATTCAGAATCAACTGATTACTGATAGAGCAATATTTGATATACATAATTGTGTGCTTCTGTCAACATAGTATTCATTGATTGAGCCATGCATAAATAACGTTGCGAGAAATTGTCATCTTTAAGAATCGTTTTCTATATACTTATGCCAAAATAGAATGAATTGACCTCGAAAATCTCCTTCCAACTTTATTCTGCTACATCTTTCCACGTATTTCCAGAATGCTATAAAATGTATCCTCAATTATTATACTTTGATAGTTAAACATACTGAAATTACAATCTGATTTATTGTGATTGTAACGTTATAATATTTTTTCTACAAGTAAGTATATATGGAGCAGAAAAGATTTTATGTATTTATTTTTCTAATTACTGCTACGGAGAAGGAAAACATTGAAATTCATTTATGAGATGATAGAAAGAATGTTTTCTAAGAAACCCTCACAATAATACAACCTTTAATATAAGGTAAACAAACCACTATTATTTTATTGTAATAATAATAAAAGGTTGACCTTAGCAGCTCCCAGCATGAGAACTTTGTAAGTATTCTTTGGTGGGTTGACTTTTGTAGGGGTGGAGGCCGCTGTTCTTGCTCTGGGAGGAGTGGGGCTCGGAGAGCGTCTCATCCGACTCAAAGGCGGCGGTGACAAACTGGGCTGGAGTGTGGGCTGGGGCTGGAGACTTAGACGGCGCCCTTGGCGAGATCGGGGCGGGGGCGTCTGGGCCATCGCTGTGTCAGCCCGTTGCAGTCGATTTTGAAGAGGCATCTTTTATTATTATTCCTTGACCGCTTTTTATTTTATTTATTTTCCTTTAATTCACCCTCTGAAAAAAATAAAATAAAAAATTTATCAATATTAGGGAGTTTGCGATTTGTTAACGTTATAGCACGTTAACCTTAATAATAATTTAGCATTATTAGAATTTTTCTTTATCAATGGCGGTATTTGTGTTGTCATTTCTACCGATCCAACACCGAACATGTAGAAGAATGTAAAAGGTAGATTATTTTGTAGAAACATTTTTTCCGAACAATTTTACACAGTAATCAATTAAAAGGTTACATGACTGTCAGCTATAAAGTACTATATATTTTACAATTACCAGGGTTTTTCATGATAAAGTTAATTTTAGAAAAACCATGATTTTAAATGTCACTTCTAAGCCCTCCTAAACATAGAAATATACTTATTATGAGTAACTGCCTTTTAGAAAAAGGAAACAAAAAAGAATTATTGTGTAAAGTTAATGTACACAAGAAAGTGAAAAAAGACTTTCTGAATGCAATTGTATAATTCCTTAACAATTTATTATTCACCGTTCATTATGTGATTTTCTAAAGAATATGTAAGATTTCGGGTAAATGCTCACTTTGCTGTGCTGTAGGTTTCACTTCATGTTATGTTTCTGTGTATTTAATAGAAGGCTTGTGCAAATTGCGTCTTTTGGAAAATTGAGTTAGGTGTTAGCTTACCAACTAACAGATTATTTACTCAAATGTTTGTTTTGTTTGCCTTGCCCTTTGTAGCATGCTTTCTATGACGCTTTGTTTGCATTGTGGTTGATGCATTATTAAGGCTTGCTATTTACTATTTACCTTTGCTTACAAAGTGTTGCTTTACTTAAACGGAATTATTATGCTAGTTATGTACTTAACATTAGTTACATGAATAAAAAATAAGTTATTGCATTTTATTTATGGAGCGTACATAATAATCCTTGAAACTCCTTTCATTCTATAAGAATAATGGATTCCCCACCTTGTGGCTTCATTTGTCACAAAAACGGCCAATCCATTTTTACTATTTCATTCAATTGGCAGTGTTGTGCTCTGTGCCCACCTTTGTTGATTGTTCAACATATAATAGCATTTAACAGTAAATAACCGTCGGAAAATTGTTTTTGTTGGATTTATTATTTTTTCGTTCAGCGTATTGAACTTTGACCTTGAAAATCAGGATACATGGCAATTTATAAAACTTTGCTAATCTACTTGTCAACTTTTTAATGACTAGCAAAGTTTCTATATGAAACATAAACATCAAAAGTTTTCTTGTGTTTTCAACAAGATTATTACTGACGATGAGAAACAAAACATGTTTAGCTTGCCAAAATCTTCGAAAAATTAAGATTAAAAGGAGTAATCAAAACTATAGAATATTTAGGTTCTTCTATTTTCTAACTTTTCTGACATAGCTTACGAAATTAATTTAAAATGGCAAACTCATCTGTAGGTATTTCGCTTCTTTACTTTCGATTTTTTGCAATATAACACTAAATAATAAAACTAAAACGTTCTTTTGCTAAAATGGGGAAATAAAATAATGGAAACTCAAAGAAATCTTTTTAATTTCAGTATAATTAAGTAGATACAGTAAAAGAGAAGCATTATTATAGTGAAATATAAAAGTGAAATAGGTTAGGAAGTCTATATAGTATAGTAGCTGGAAATATTTTTGCATTGACTGAATTAAATCAATCTTCTATAGAATCTTGCACTATCATCTTCATTTTCTTCAGCGTAAGCAAATCTTCAATATTAACATAGAAAATATTGCATAATCTTAGTACAAGGTTCATGGAAGTTTTATAAGGATGCGTGCTTCCAGTTCTTAGATAGCTTGAGGCAACGCCAAGATTTCCTTTCTAGAGCACACATGTAGAGTTTCTTACTTCTACGTTGGCTTAGTTAATAAATGCATTCTTAGCGGGATTCCTCATATTATATGTAACGGGGTAAAATCGTTATAGGAAGAAAAGAAAGGAGAAGAGCGCGATAAGTGAGCCTCAAGATGCAGTTTCGCCACAGAAAATCATTTCGGGCTTTCTCATCATCTCATATCACGTCTCCACAGTTCCGTCAGCTTTTTTATATTCTGCACCATAAAACGCAATCTTTCCACTTATGTAGGATCTGTAATATTACGGGGGCTTTGAACTACACCTACTACTATAGATTATTATGTACATGTTATATACATTAGACCTATATATTTTTTGTTTATCATTAAAAAACTTTTGAGTATAATTTTAAACGACATTTGGTCTTTTGATTAGTATTTAAAACTGTACAGGAATACCTAGCCTGTCTGTCCGTCCGCCTTTTCAGACGCTAACTCGAGAACGGATTTATTTTATTAAAATACTATAGAATCAATCAGTCCAAGGGTCATTGAGTTATTAGACCATTGTTTCAAATATGATTTAAATTGTGGAACAAGCTGGATAACAGCTCAGGGTAACTAAAATCTCCAGAAAAGGCTGTAAAAGTGTATAAAAGAAAAAGGCGGAAGCTAGAAAATCAATTCTAGTGGGGTATTTATACTTGACGCAAAGAACAGAGAACTTCTCAGGTATTTAGTATGTATGTGTCTTGAGGTATATAGTAAATAGGTAGGTATAGTTAACTCAAGAAGTCAGGTATAGAAAGTCTAGTTAGTGAAGTCAAGATGAAATGAAGGTTACCAGGGAAGTTGAGATGAGAAGCGTACTATTTGTAGTTAACTGTTCCCATGCAAGTGAAAGCAATTCTAAGGAAGAAGAAGAGGAACTTAAAAGTGGGAAGGAGAAAAGAAGGCAAATGAGATTTACTCACACACACGTACAGTTAGTAGCAGAAGCAGTTAGTTTAGTTAGTATATAAAGTTATACACAGAAGGTAGAAATGCCTTCTTTAGGAACTATACCTTCTGTAAAGAGGAATATACTTAGTATCTACATATATCTACTTACATGGGGAATAGCTAAGTAAAGTATTTATAAAAGAAGTTGAGTTTTGGTGTTCAAAATAAACTAGGAAGAAACGAAAAGTAACAGAATGTCAGTGAAAGTAAACTAAACTATACTTTCTAGGCTACTGATACGTATTTCTAGGGCTATCCTTCCATTTCCCATTACATTCCACATAGGGATAGAAAACTGGAGAAGTTAGCTGGATCTGGATCTGGATGGAATGGATACCGTAAGTAAAGCCACATTATATTAGAACATTCTATTAAAGTAAAGAGACCTTAGGTAAGTAAAGTAGAGCAACCCAAGCGAAACGAACACTGATGTAATATTAGACCAGAGCAGAGCAAAGTAAAGAAATCCGAAGACAAGTTTACCATATATTGCTAAAGTCCACAATGTAAATGTCCTAGGCAAAATATCTTTAAGACCTCTTTAAGGTACAAGTCAAGTCCACAAAGTTCTAATTTTAAAAGCAAACTAGAGCAAAATAGCTACAAAAGTTTAAAAAATGTATGGGCGACCAAAAATTTTCAGATGTTAATTGAAGACGCTTTTATTTTATTTTATGGTCCTACAAGAACGTAAAAGATTACCAGCCTGCGACATATATAGTTAGTAGATTTTAAGGCCTGATATGCTAGGAACGGTGTTGCATTACATTATTGTATGTACAGATAGTACAAAAGTTAGAGTGATGTAAAATGTAAAGTCATGTCTAACATTTATCCATCCGTATAGTAAATTGTAAGGGTATCTTATGTAACTATGCAGTAGAAGGCCTAAAAGTACCTTAGGTACTAGCTAAGGTATAAATAGGCTCCTATAGTTGTTATGGGTTGACAGAGTGATGGTAATGGTCTTCCGTTGGATATGAAAGCAATAAGTTCTGTGCTGTCTGACAAGTAAGTAAGGAAGCGACCAGCAGACCGAACAGACTCAATTCAACTTGTTGAAGAGAGAAAGTAGCTAACCACGTCGAGTGAAAGCATTCCGAGTGAAAGTGGAGAAAGGAGCGGAGACGAAGACGAAGAGTCTTGTCCTCACTCCTCACATGGCTTGATCTATATACATAATACAGTACATTCTCTCTAAAAATAATTTTTTTAATGGAAAAATAATTTCAAATCGCTTTTCAGCACCGAGAAGAGAAAATTACATCAGGAATTCCTTATAACCATTATTAACTTGCAGGTAGCAGATTTGTAGACATTGCAGCAGATTTTGTTCCTCAATTTGGAATAATCCTGCACAAAATTTCAAAAAATATTGAAAACTATTAAGCGGGCATTGCCAGGCTATACAAAAATGTTTTAAAGTTTGTTGTTAAATATCTGGAAAATTATTGAAGTGAATTCCAAGCACAAAATCCAAAGACAATTTGACCTATTTTGCTAATTTTTGCAAAAACACAACCAGTTTAAACGTCTTCAAAAGTTTTTTCCTCAGTGTAGTTGAGTAAATAGCTATTTTTTAATGTGAAAAATTCCTAATGCGCAGAATGCACTGTAATGCAATTTGAGATAGGCTTGCAATGTCATGATATTAATAAATATACCCACTCAGAAAAAGATATTGGTATATATAAAAGTATTTAGTGTCTCTGTGGCCTATATCTGTAGCGTAGTGGGTAATAAAGTTTATATTAGTGTCATAGAAGTACTAAAGAAAATTGGAAATGAAACGTAAGCGAAATAAAAGAGCAGTCTCGTGAATACCTTGCATTGCCATTTGCCATGCCACGTCATGCCAGCCTAACTGCTCCCAAAACTCTCTCTTTCTCTCTCTGTTCATGTAAGTAGAACAGATTTCTTCGAAATAGTTACGTATATAACTTGCTACATGTATCTGTGGAGTTGTATTTACAGATAGGACCCTTTTTAATATAGAGTATGTAGTAGCCAAGCTATCTTTATATATTTACAACGAAAATATATATATTGCAGGCTGCGAGATTACATGCTCCTTTCACTCACTCCATTCGACTTTATACAAATACTACCTTTTACAACGAAAAAAGGAAGCGTCCTGGAGAAATTACTTCTTATGTCCCTTTTATAAACAGGGAAATTGTGCAGGAGATACTAACTCTACTCAAAATCAAACTCAGGCTAAGATAAGAGTACGCATAGCTTTGTGTCTATTTATCCAAACGCATGGGAATTTACTATATCTTATTACAACACAAATTCTTTCTAGACAACAAATATCCTGGGAATGTATCGAATAATAGCTAAATGCATAACATTCTAAGGTATTGTAATAGCTATTGTAGTATTACCTAATGTATTTATAGTATAGTATTTTTAGGCTTTAGTAGTGTATTTCGGTTTTGAAATTAAACTATAAGCATCTCACATATATTTTCATGTAAATTGCACTTTTTTGAGTATTCTAAAATATTGTAGCTGCTATTGCTAGTTATTTGAATTCCAAACTAATACGAGAAGCTTATAATATATAATTTTACCTGTGAAACAGTTCAACAAACTTAATAATTAATTTTCTTGGGAATGTATTCATGTATGTACTGTATAAATTTCCAACATATACTACAGAAAATGTAATAATATATGCCGAAATTGAAATAATTGGAAGATGACCTAATAGGAACTGTGTAAATGTGCCGTATACCTATAATACTTATTAAACGCCATTGCTAAAAATCATACATCCGGCTCGAAGGACCAATGTTTGCATAG
The DNA here is from genome assembly GCA_034694165.1 of Tomocerus mixtus. NCBI lineage: Eukaryota > Metazoa > Arthropoda > Collembola > Entomobryomorpha > Tomoceridae > Tomocerus > Tomocerus mixtus. The sequence goes on along the minus strand of JAQFYC010001400.1, from coordinate 5,420 downwards.
AAATTTTTCAAATAAGAGCTGCATAATCTACAAGCATTGCCTTTATAAGGATAGTAAATGGCGTTTGCTGATAGGCAGGTATGTGGTACTATTGTACATATGCCTGATTTACAGAGATAATCGCATACCTATGTCAGGGATCCAGGCTCGCTGCTGAGCTGACTGCTTAAAAATGGAGCTCAAGGAGAATGCAACAACACGAAGAAGAAATGAGTTCTGCGTGGTTTGGCTCTCTTGTGTTGTGATAGTGATGTGATGTTAGATTTCGGTGCAGGAGAGAAAAAATCCATTTTATCTAACAAACTCTCTATGTAGACTAATATATAGATGTAATGTACAGCATATTTATCCTTACTACATACACGACATGCATAATGGGGATATAAGCCTTGTCTTCCAAGCAAGACGATTCCTTAATACTTTACTTTGCTATTTATATACTTTCCGAGATTTTCGGTCGAATTTTTTGGACTTTTGTTTCGAATTTGCAAACTCAAGTCATTTATTCATTTGGAAGAACATCCATACTTTATAATAAGCCGTGGTAAACGTTTGTGGTAATTAATACTTTCAATTTCAATATTGTGCCCCTTAGAAACTATTGCAGTAATTTTTAGCCTACTAAATAGGTACATATGCTTTTGTTTTGTACTTCCGCTACTTTATTATATCAGTGCAATATTAACAGAACTTATTCATACTAACATTTTTAACATAAGTTTTCGAATTTATACTTTTTTTAAAGTATAAGTAATTTAAGTTAATTACATTCATAAATTCCCTTTCTTACTACATGATGACCTATAAAATAAGAATAAAATTAATTTTAGCTTAAAATAATAGAAGTAGGAGGCAGCGAAACTTTAAAATATATTTATTATTCAGTTTTAATTATTCGTAATGCTTGTTTAAAGCTGGAAGCACAATATGTGAGTGGTTTACTCCAGAGAATTAATTTAATTTAATAAACGTGTTGACCTTTGGGTATACTTTCTCTGTTTAATGTATGTTACCTATTGCATGGTGTTGGCGAAAGCAAATACTTATGTGGAGAAAGTATTTGATTTTGAGTTGGGCCGAGAAATTGCGTAGGTAGTAGGTAGTACATAGTTTTAGCCTGGTTCTGGTTGGTGATGGTGGTCATTGGGAAGTGGAAGAGAGTGATGCAACAAATGTCAGTAGAGGATCTCCTGGTCTAGTCTGGCCTGGGCCTGGATAAAAGGCTAACAATAAAGTCCATATGGAATTAGAGCTCTCTTCCTACTCCTATGGTTTCCCTACTTTCATCTTCATCTCTGTATTAAGTACTATAACTATAAGTATAAAGAATATTCCCCTATGGAGGAAACTACAACTAGTATTTGTATGTACGTAACTGTATTACATAGCTATGTTTTATTCAACTCCGGAATTATCTCTCACTATCTATATAAATAGTACACAATGTATATATGCACTACAAAAAGTTTACTCACATATGGTCAATCTCATAAAGGATAAGTATTTACTTTCCTACAACGTATTTAGAAATTACCAGCGCGATAAGACTAAATAGGACATAAAAATATACATGGACGGAGCAAATATCTAAAGGTATTCTTTTCGAACATACAATTACATATAAAATTTCGGCAAACGAATAAGATTAGTACATAACATTAATTTTTTCTCGTCCAGTTTCTAATTATTATTGTTTCCCATTATAATTGTACTTAATCAGAGCATGCACCATTTTATCACACGGCAATTTGTATGTACAATCGGTATTTCAAATTAAATTATACCCAAATTGTGTTTAGGTATTCATTTTAGAAAAAAACTACATAAAACTAGTTTATTTTGGTTTATTTTTGGCAAATTATCCGCGAAATTTTCCAGGAAAATGGCCAACAAAGACTGAATTCCACTCCATTCTAAAGTAGAGCATAATAAATGGATGAGCATACGGTGTGGTTGTATTGTATGAGTAAAAAGAGAAAGAAATAGAGAGCATAGGGCATTCTCCGTGTATGTAATGTAACTGTATTATAGTTCTCCAACAACAAAAAGACTGATTAGACTACATAAGCTCTTAAGACTCCTTTTCTAGGGAGGGATTAAGTGTATCCACTTTTTCTGCTTCCTTTTACCTTTCTCGACTCGTCTTTTTCCCATTTCTTTTCAATTCTCTCTGTGTGGGATTAGTACTTGCAACGGAAAAGTAGTTACATATTACAATCTAAGTAGTTTCTAGAGTAGTGCAGGCAGTTCTACTCTTGTATAAGATGTACTACACATATGTAATAGCAATTTAGGTACTTCACATACTCAAACTCTCTCAATTTATCCCTTACATATAATATAGTAGATATATGGGTTGCATTTAGAAGTACAATAAGACAATTTATTGTACTGGATGTCCTTTTTGGGCTCAAAGGCATAGACTGCGTAGAAGGTGGATATATAGTGTCAGTATACAGTACAGTACGGTTAAATGGTAGAAATGATCAGGAAGGAGTTGGCATTATTTCACGAAAGGCAATTTCAAGACAATGTGTACTAAAGACAACTGATCGTGCAAAATCTGCCACATGGACAAATACCAACATACGTGTCATAGATATTTTAGCCTATCAAACATTAAGATCAATCCTTAAGGAATTTGTTGTTCCAATAATTATATTAATATACAAAGTGATCACTAGATGCATGCAAAAAATTTAATGTCTTAATTATTGCGTATCCGCCCTTATATGTAAGTAAATAGTGTAAAGTTTTCCCTTGAATTCCAAAATAGTGTTTTAGAATTTTGAAACCATTTTACCTTGATAAAAGCAATTTGCTACAAAATTCCCCGTTTTGTACCTAAAATATATTTAATATTAGTACCAAGAGAAAGGTCCTAGAGCTCAATATACATATTTCCTAGGACTTATATGGAGGCACCCACTATAACTATTAACTAACTAGTCGTCGCCAGATACAATACAGCAAATATAGTAAAGCAGACAAAGATTAGTGCTAAAGGGCACTGTTCTTTATTCTATTTAAGATTAGAATTAGGAGCTTCGTTCTCAGTTCTCAGAGCTGGCTGGCTCAAGTTGGTTGTGACGCTATTTAATTGATACATTACACTGTATCTGCTTGCGTAAGCGAAAACAAATTATTAAATGTACGCACCTACTACCTATACCTAATATAAATGGGACCTTAATGGCAGTTTAACTCTCAATTTCATATAGACTCGAAATCCTCCCGTTTCGGTTTCTATATTTTAAAAAAATCCGTTCGATTTTGATAATTTATTTAAAAAATGATAATCTAATCTATAATAATGTAAAAAAGTTATGGTATTCTACTCTTACTATAGTTAAACAAAAATTAATTACGATTTTTATTTAATATTGTAAAGAAAAAGTACTGTTGAATACTATTCCTAATTTAATGGAATTTATATATCTTTCAATGTATATCCGCAATCCTTCCGATAGGAACCCCATAAAAGTGTACGACATTATTATGTTTACTTTGAATACTGGAAAATTACTCAAAAGACAAGAAACGTTTAAAACAAAATCTAATTTACTAAAATTAACATCTCAGTTTAAAAGCAAGGCAGAAAGATTGTATTAAGCTTCCCGGCCATTAATATTATTAGGTAGCTCACATAATATTGGGAATTCATTCTAAACAGATTAAAAAGAATCCTGCTCGGGCCCAGTGAAACTATATAAATCATATATTATCCTGAATCCTGGATACAGCTGATACAATTAATATCCCTACTAGATATTACATATTTAAAGGTGCTCTTTGATCTATGATCCCTACTCTCTGATCTGTACATAATATAAAGAAATTGTGAGTATAGTCACGAAATGAAGGAGAAATTGCTGACAATGACAATTTTGTCGAGGAGAGAGAAAGTGGAAGAAGAGATGATTTGCTTTAGTACTTGCGATTGGAGCCTTTATGCCAATGAATGCTGACAAGACAAGGGAACTGGAATATCTCCAGGATTTCTCCGTAGAAGAAAAGGATGGGCAGGCCTTATGCGTTCACCGGCAGTTAAACAATTACGAGCAGCCATATAATTTCCATCGAATAAAGTAATAGTGTGTACATAATCGCCCATAAAACATCACATTACGCTTTTGAGCTAAAGGGACCATTCCGTGACCTCTCATTCATACTGCATAAGCTATTATATAAATTTTGTATCCTAAAAGCTTCCCTACCACTTTTGAATGTTAATTTTAACTAACAATTTATTTTAATTTATTTTTTAGATGTAGTGAAACAAAGTTATTACAATGGACGATAACAAAATATTCCAGAATTTAACTAATTTGAAATATTTTTCAAGTCTGGGGTACCCTACTGAATATATAGGCAAACACAGGAATTATTTATATTGGAGTAGGCATTTAAAAAATATATTAATTGTTACATGCAATTTTTTGTGCCAAAAAGGTTCCATTTTTGTATTTTAAGGGTAAGTGACTTACTCCACATTATGGTCGTCATAATTTTTATAATGATTGAATGACACGAACAGATATACTTTTTATATGCGCAAGTCATTGCTCTAGAGATTATTAGGGATAATATAACTCTGTTTGATGACAATACGAAAAGCTCATCATTTTCCTCTAATCTACTACTATGTAAGTAAATGTCCAGTTACAGTTGCATAAGATACTATAAGTGTATAAGTATAAGTTTCTGTGACTCAAAATAATTAATATCTAGTATCTGTATTTACCGGAACTTATTTTCATCACAAAAGAAGGATCAAGATAAATATTACATCCATGATCGTAAAGATGTCAATAGAATTCTGGATTCTCCATAATAATTATTACATATTTAGTAGGTACCTCAATAATACTTACATAATCCCATTGTAGAAAACGGAGCAGAATCCTTTTAGGTTTCAACGCGACTTCAAATGGAAATTCTACTTAAGTTGGAACATAGAAGCATTCTTAATGCGAATTGGATTTAATATTATTTAACAGGATTAAGTGTTTTAATAACATGCATGTACAGTGTGTCCATTCCTAAAAAATACCTACTACAAATACAATAAACGGTTTTCTGAAATGGAAATTCTAAATCAAATATTTCAAATCGATTTTATGTACGTACATAAGTTATGTATGTATAGAACGTATATTAGGTATACAATATAATGTATTGGAAGTTTAAACTGGTCTATAAATTGGTCTATGCTATTTTCAATGAACTTTTCTGCCGTGTCAGCAAGAGTAAAGTGATGCCCAAGTGGTTTCACAACCTTCCTCTTGTTTTCTGAATGGCAAATTCAATATTTGAAGATGAACGCCAATAACTACTTGAACTCATAGCCCGGCTAAAGTTGGGGCCTACCTACTACCTACCTACAAAATAAGCTAAAGCCGGGGCCTACCTACTACTTA
>JAQFYC010001399.1:0-35012 GCA_034694165.1 Tomocerus mixtus | reverse complement strand
TGATTTAACTGACTGTTGGTTTTCATTAGTTTCAATTCAAATGCTGTTTATCATTGTAAAGCAAGTAGAAGTAGTTACATTATACAGAGAAGTCACACCGAGCAAGAATAATGCCGAATTACAAGTGTTCTTTATAAAAATGATGTTAGTTTTATAAAGCATATAAATAGCTGCCTTTATCTACGCACTTAAAATTAGGCACCTATAAATATTTTAGGCACATTAAATTAAGTACTACATGTATAAGCAAATGTTTAATGTATTTTTAAAGTACCCTTGTTCTCTAAAGTATGCACTGTTTTCTCATCCATTATTCCACGATGGATTTATTATTCAGAGGAAAGTGGATAATTTTTGGCTATTGTTCACGAACTATGGATAGGAGATTGTTTACATATTTGCATTATAGAATTCAATTGAGCATTGGTGATTATTACTCACTCAGACACAGACACTAATAATAAATATGCATTGTCACAAAGATTATTATGTATTGTGGAATAAATGAATTTCCCTTTCTAACATGTTAGAATTAGAATATTTTAAAAGATTATACGTAAAAAGATATTATGGAAACTTTCATGAAAAATAGTAATTTACATGATGATGATACACTTTGCATGGATGCACCTGCCTGTCATTTTATTTGTTTTGTTTGTTGTCTTCCTATCAAAAGCTGAACGATTTCTTTTCTTCCTTAAAATTTGATTTGATTTAATACGCAAATAACAGAAAAATTATCAATCCCTGTAATTATTTTAATTTTAGGCTCAGCCAAGGGAGTATTTTTATTGCTTGAATAGAATGAAAACTAAAAAAACCTTTTCATGGTACCGCTGTCGCTACCAATTCTAATCTAATACGCACATGTTTGTAATTGTTTATAAAAATGGACCCATTTTTTTAACGAAGCGTTACCTAAAAGTTGACCTTTTATAAATTGTAATTAAAAAAATTCCTTACCTTCTCAAAACAAAATGATGGAGGTGACAGTTTCCTATTTCGCGCACCGTATTCCAAAATCCCGGGAAGTTTCCAATTTCAAATCCAATTTTATTCGCGTTGACAGACAGAATTTAATTCTCCGAAAAGTTGTCACAAAATCACACTTTTTTAATCGTGAACGTTACAAAAACACCAACTTTATCGCTAAGAAGTTCTCCAAAGATACTAACTTGGTAAGACAAAGGATTTATAATTTTATTTTACACACAAAATTATCTTTTCATAAAAGCAACAGGTAGCAGTCGCATTTAATGCAAGTACACTTATTGGAATTTTATTTTCCGAAATATTCCTAAGTAGAATAATTAGATTAGGTAATATTTTTTTTCAAATATTGAATATGAAGGAGGTGTGTAAAATTGTGTAGATAAATAAACAACTGTTGAAGAAACGATGTAATTTTCGTGTGTAGTTTAGTACAGCTCTTTGTGTGAACACGTTGTGAATGTGACTGAAGAGATTGTTAGAGGAAAGCAAGCAAAAGCAACTTGTTCCTGTTATGTTACGTTATGTTAGTATAGAATTCAGCTAAAGTTAAGCTAAGCTAGCATACATAGCATAGCATCCATTTCTATCCTAAACCAAATACATACGCAAAGGCAATATGTAATGCAATGCAAGGGAAATAGTTAAAGCTAAAGCTACCTGCTAGTAAAATGTGTACAAAACAAATGTAAACGCATAAGGGAAAAAGAAGAGGGTGTATTTAGCTTCGCTTGCCATACTGTGTGTATGTATTTAGTATTTAAGTGTATGTAGCGTACTACGTGTATAAAAGAGTAAAATTTTAGACTTTAAGCGACCCAGACAAGGAATACACCATGCAAGTGTATGCACGCATTGCCAGTGGCTACAAAGCGTAATAATGTAAGTAAGAGCAGAAAGAACCAGACCAGTTAACCGTATTTCTATCCTTTTCAGTACTTTGGTTTTCATTTCACTTGCATGTAACGCTTTACAAGTTTCTTAAACTTTTAGCGTCTAATTCTAAACAAATAAATTATTGTGCATAGGTACATACATACGTAGTATTTAAGTGTAATGCATGTTATCCTACTATTTAGGTACATATTTTAAGTAGGTACCTATATTTATTTACTTATAAGGTACATACGTACTACACTTGTGTATAAAAGCTTGCACTTACACTTACTTACCAAGAAACACTTCAGAACTTCTTCAGATTATCAACTTTGTTTGGAAATTGATGTCCCTCTTATCTTGTCACTTATTTTGCATGCATGCGGCATGAGTCCTAACTTGTTGGCGTTGGGAGATGTACGTAAGTATATATAAAGTATTACTCTATTTTTGATTCCTTTTCCTATATAGTAATTTTCTCTTCTAAAAGAAGGATATGCATAGGTTTTGGTTCCTATATAGGGCTACAGTTTTTGTATAATTTTTTTGCTATAAATAAGTAAGCACAAACAAATATGCAATTTTTTACAATTTGGAAGGTTTTTGTATTATGCACAGTGCACATGTAATTTGCGTCTTGATTTCCACAAAAGTTATTTGGGTTAGTTATTATATGCAAAGACACGAAGCTTTCCTGTCTCAATTCAATCAATGTGTTTTTACAATACTAAAAATGTGAAATTCGTAGTTTTTGTTTGTTCCTTTTATCCTTTTGTAAGTAAAAGGGATGATTAACTCTTACTAACTAGTTATATGTAAAGAAGGGTTGATGATGAGAATTGAGAATGCATTTACTAGTATTTGTATTGTATTCCACTATTGCGTGTCGTGTGAGGTAGCAGATTCCTTAAGCACAAAACAACATCCATTTCAATTGGATTTCATCATTTTCAATTTCATTTCAACTCAACCCTACTATACTTTACTTACTATCTAAAACTTGATTACCATAAATACGGAAAGTCGGCATACTTTTCGCTGTAGCGCATTTGAGTCTGTATGCTATGCGTATATACGTTTATACGCAAATGATGCAAATTAGTTGACTCGTCCATAAACGATTTTTGCTCAATAGAATCGAGTTAGCAGTTAGCGTTATTAGTCCTCAAAGCTGAGCTATCTAACTTGTAAAGTAATGTAATTGACTGTTGTGTTATGTTAGGGAACCCTTCTTCAAAAATTGAAAGTACTCTGATCCTATTCCTAACAATGTGGAATTTAATAATTCTAGGCTTCTGGCCGTTATTATCTACTCTGTCCTCTTTAACTTATTTACTGAATGCGATGGCTATAGGTAACTCATTCACTTTTCAATTTCTTACAAACAAACAAAACTACTGTCATTTCATTATATACACTTACTGTATGTACTCGTACTGTACTGTACTTTGCCTTCAAATTCCATCATCCGTTGGTAAAACTTTCGACAATAAGCTCAACTCCATCTTCTGTAAGTGTAATGGTCTTCTTTTCTACATGCTATCTGTTTAATTCAGTAGTCCTTACTTCTTACTGTTGTGGTTAACGAATAAAGAGCAAAGTGTTGTGTACTGTACACATAGTACACTGATTACTATGTTAATTCTGTGAATTTGCATAGAAGAGATGCAAACTGAACTGATTACATGCGTTTAGCAACATAGCAACTAAATGTTAGGTTAGGCAGGGATGTACTATAGTATGCGCAGAAAGAAGCTCAGAACTTTATGACAGTTAGGCAAGGCAAGTAAATTATCCTTAATACAGTAATGCTAATTTAACGACACGTTTAAGCATACAGTAAGTTAAGTCATACGTCATACTTAGGAAGTTGGTACACAATACACACATAAAAGACCAGTCACTTCATCTCATTGCATTGTAAAGAATGTTACTTTATTTGTTTAACTGTATACTGTATAGCTAGCGTGTATATTTATAGCTACTAACTCTTGCAAAGTTTCCAATTTAATCACGCACAATTATATTAAAGTACGTGCATAATGTTTACTTATCCCTGGTGTACTTACAAAGGATTGCAATGCACTCATACATTATTGAAAGAAAAGACGAACATAAGGTACAATATTACAGAGATTTTGCAATGAGTATTCTTTTGATCTCAATGATCTTTATGTCGATAAAATGGAAATAAATTATAGAAGAGTAATTTGACCGCAGTTTTAATGAAAGAGTATTTCAAATGATTAGGGTCATGGTTCCTGTTACTGCGTAGACTATTAGATGTTTGTTAACAGCGAATTTTCATGAACTATTGTGGTTATTTTACTTCTTGCATATCACAGAAATCAAATCAAAGCATACAAGATTAACTTTTACATACGTATGTACTCCGGTACTCGAATTACTGATATTGAATACGTAATAGCAGCAATTAACTAACAATCTTCTACTGTGTAGTACGTGCGTGTAACTTCTGTAGTTATAGCCATAGCCATGATTACAGAATGAATTTTCTATTGTGATCTATTAAATAAGAAAATTATCATGCAATATATTTTCTATAGACATACACGTGTACATTACAGAATTATAACATTATTTTGTTTAAATTAAAATTATGAACGTATATTATTGTATCCTGTCCTGTCTGGGCCTACCGTAAGTCGTAAGGCATCTAATTTGTGAAACGCTTTTACCAGTATAGCGTTCAAAGAAGGTCCTTTAAAGTACACTGAAATAATTTCTGCAAGTATTTATGTTGTGTTACTAATATTTTATTTAAATGACAACACAAGATTAGGTCTTAGAAATTACATAGTACATGGTGCCCGTAAACACCAGAGTAGTTAGGTTAGGATAAAGTTTTTAGAGATATACAGATTATAGATTGTAATTTTAATTAAAATGGAATGTTTTGTTTTTGTGTCAAAATATCAGACATGTCCTAAATACATAACATATTTGCCAACGCATTACATTCCACCTCCAAATATTCTTTTCCGTTCAACTAAACTGGACAATGGTATGTAATAGCATTAGGGAATCTATTTATCTAATCAAAACTGTGGTACTAGACTAGAACTTATCCTGGGTCATGTCATGGAATAAGAAGTCTGAAGGTTGATTGGAAAGAACCCAAGAAACAAGGACACTAATAAATTAGCATTTGGCCCAATTACTTACAAAATTGCTTTTTGTGTAGTTGTGTTCTCCAGCTAAGGAAAACAAATCGACATACGCAATGAAAATTTAATTGTCTTATGATTGCAGAAACGTAGCTTTGAATTATCTAATCAAATAGCAATACCTACTACCTAAGTTATATAGGTATACAAAACATTTGCATATTCTTTAAGAAAGCAGGTATCTGAAAACATCCTGTTTTCGGGAGCTAATTGGATTGGGTTTTGATATTTCGTGAGTATGTTGGTGGCTTTATCTTCAAACGAAAGTAGGTAGTTGAAGTTATTTATTCGATTGAGTGGCTAACGACAACGAGGAGTTTACCATTATCTAATATCCATTAGGTAGTGATATTCATTTGTATCTACTTTGTCGTTATGCGTACTGCTTGCATATTTGTGGTCAATCCAAATCCAGTAGAGTCCAGCAGTCCATTTATTATTCATATACAGGTATACGTAGGTAGTTTGGTTTGGCTTGGACTAGACCTTGGCAGAATCCTAGAACTCTACCTCCAGTTATTTCACCTTTGTGCAACACAGCACATCAAGGAGAAGGAGAGCTAATCACTTTACTTCTGTTGTATTCTTGTTTGTCCTGGCCTTACTAAAAATGTAAGTTTTTTGAACACGGGAGAATGAAATAACAATAATGGCATTTAATGGCTCTTGCTTAATATTTCAGTTATTAAAGTTAAGTAGAGTGTATAACTAAAGTTAAAATGTATATTTTATACATGTAATATATTATTTATGGAGTTTACACTATTGTATGTACAGTACATAAGTATAAAGATTTCTTGTCAATGTGTCTGTAAGCTAATAAGTATCGCCCTGAAGTGCTTTTCAACATATCCTATAATTATATTCTTTTGTTCAGTAAACTATAGTAAAGTCTACTATTAGAGACATGTATATAATAAGCTAAAGAAAATATAAAGTAAAGTAAGCGAAATATGTTTATGTGATGCTTTGTCCGTTTTTGCTTACACTTACTTACACTGCTACTGCTGCGTATTTCTGCGTCTATACTTATTATTGCCGTTTCGATGTCGTGTTCTCGTGTTTCCATGTGTTGCTTTGTGTACCTACGGAGCAAATGTAATTTGTAAGAAAATTCGGTAGCTTCTAGCTTGTCTGACACGGAATGGTGAAACTTTAATGTGTTGAATATAGGGTAGGGTGCGAGTATAATGGGTGCAAAACTACAACCAACAGCAAAAATTACAAACAAGAGCAATTTATTTTATACCGTACTAAACTTCAAATACTTCAGTGCAGTTCACCTATACTCACTCAGCATGTTATTACTAATGTGGCGATTGATTTGGCTTAAGTTAGCAAGTTATGTATAAGGATATATTTGTAGCTATACAAATAAGAAATAAAAGCTGTGTTAAGTATGCGTACTTTAAAAATTGTATATGTATATTTATATGTTGTATGTTGTCTATTACAAATTATTTTGTACGTAACACTTTTATTAGTGAATGAATGTCGAATTGTGATTGATGTACATAAATTAGCGTAGATATGTATGTATGTATATTATAACAGATACGTGCATCATCTTTAGAGTTTAGAATTATGTTTTGAAATACAATTTTCTAAGAGAAAAGTTAACCTTTTAGTTTTAGTTAACCTAACTTAACCTTTTAAAGTTTTATGAGGACAAGTTTGGGCAATACAATGGAGTTATGTCGAAATGCACTCTGAAATGTTGAATATTGTTAATGTGGGTAAAACAAAGTGTCAAATGATGGATTTTTGTCTGTTGATTAGATCGTGACTTGAGTGTGAGTTGTAATCATGGTGCAAGATGTTTATCTTTAATATTATTCTTTCACAATTTGATCTTTACTTTGTTTTAGTGTATTTATGCATTAACTTAACTATTCATTTTATTCATAACTTATCTGATTGTGACTATTCAATTCAATCTCACTGATTTCAACCAAAGTTGGGTGAATGACTGATTATTTGTGAGAAAGTCATATTTATAGGCTGCCCTGTTGACTCATTAACGTTATGACCGATTTTGTGGTGAGACTGTGCACTTTTAGATAAGGGGCCTTGTGGTATCTGCTGCATGACTTTGTACTTGCATGCATAGATATAGGCAGGTCCCTTAAGTTTAGTTTATCTATCAATGAAAACTAAAAGTTCAGTTCACAAGCTTTATGACATTTTACGAAGACAAGCCAACAAACAGATATCTCAAAAGCTCTTCTTTGTCAAATACTTATGATCAAGTGCTGCCTTCCAAATCTTCTGTATAACTATAACTACAGAGCTAGAATTTCAGTTTGTAAAGCTTATAGATAATTTGCATGCATTATAAACAATGGGCAATAACGCATCATGTGAAATATTCGAATTTTATTGAAATGTTCTTGCGAAACACAAATATAGTGAATAGAGTAAACACAAAGTATAGTAAAACTATACTTACAAGGGAACGTTTTCGGATGAAGCTCATAAAGGCCGATATTCATGCGAACGAGTACTCTATTCTCCAGAACCTCTTAGCTTCATATCTAGAGAATTAATTATTTTGGCAGTGAATTGTCTTTAGATTCGGAATCAGCATGTCAGTCGGAGACGATATATGCGATTTCTGTCTCCAAGCTCCATCGGAATTCGTTCCCTCGTAAGTAAGTATAAGTATGAGCAATAATGTATTAATAAACCCAAGTAACCCTTCACCTTGCTTTGTTTTGTGGATGGGCATGGTAAAGATGCAGATTACGATACCTAATGCTTGTATATAATAAAGTAAGTAAACCCGTTTTTTCTCTGAAGTCATATTGATTGACATACAGTGACATGACATGACTCATTAAGCAAACAGTTCTATTTTCTATGTTGTACCAAAAATTAATCAAAATAATTAATACCAGACTGAATGATTAATAAGTACTAAATATTTATTTACTTATGTAATATACAATTTCCTTGATTCGCGTAGGCGTAAAACATTGTTTCCCGAGATGTAATTTTGTAAAACAGGAATTCCATACATAGATTAATGGCACGAATTTCCTGCTATAGCACGTAAGTAAAGTAGATAATGTGTCAATCTTCACATCACAACATAACATTTTGATAATAATGTTTTGTACGTGTACCATTACCATTCTGTACATAACATACACACATTTGGTACCTTAGAAATAGTGTAACTTTGTATACCTAAGCAGTAGGTACTGAATAACAGAATAATCTGTACTGTAGTGTAATAGTGAATGAGAATGAGTAATAGTGTAAGTATAAATTGCAGAGATCATCTTCTCTAAAGAATAAGGCATAGTATTATTATGTACATATAAATGTATTATGGCGTTTGTAAAAACATGAGAAGTGCATTGAATCATGGAATCTCTGTTTTGGATGAGTTGATTGTTCACGCTTAATATTAAACATAACACTTTTCGTATTGTTACACTATAGTGTACAGTGTACAGTGCATACATAGCCTTAAGCTTTCGGTCTTAATGGGAATATGCATGATATATATAAATGATGAATATTATATAAGTTCATGTTCAGTGCGTATTTTTATGTAATGTACTCTTGGTACAATGAAAAGGTACAGCAACTCCTGACGCAGATGTCTTTTTGCTTGTTGTGTTTGTGCTTTGTATGGTATAGTGCTATCGTATCGTATCTTATGGTAGACAGATTACTGTGTGTAGTGTGTAGTGCAAGTTTAGTCCATGTTTCTGTTTTTTATAACATTTCACTTCTTTGCTTTTTGGTTGTCTGTTTTGTTGTGCTTGTGATGCTGATGACGGAGATTTACAAGGAGAGCTTGTCCTTCTATCTCATACTTACTGCTATTATGATTATTATAGCGTCATCTGCTTCGGGAGTGAGACTCTGTCTCTGTACGTAGTCATAGACTCATAGGGTGTTGTTGCATTTGCTGTTCTGTTGATTCTGTTCAGTTACAACTATAGTACAGGGTGATTGTACCCTTTACTCTTTAGCAAAATACGAAATTGTTATGTATTATGTTACACATATATACAAATGATACAATTACAGCTCTGCAGATCATTGCATTGCTAACAGATACAAAACAGGAACACAGGGAAACACGATTGTTGTCTACATTTATGTAAAAAGGAGCTCATTAGAATTTAGAGCGATAAATATATGATTTTCTGGTTCATTTGGGATTTCTAAGTTAGAAATACACAGATTATCTCGCACACGGTTACAAATGCACATGGTGAATATTAAACAAAATTGTACAATTCACAGATTCGCTAATAATACAGTTTGTTTGCAAATATTACATGTATCTAAATACTTTGCTAAATAACGCTAACACGTAAAGAGTAGGTATTTATGGTGATGTACATACATAAAGGCACACCGAGGTTTAAAGTACGAAAGTACGAAGTGTTGTAAATTACATAATTTTTAAACTGAAGTCAGGAAGATAGTAATAGTTGAATGCATTTTTATATTCCAGGTTCTCTTCGCTTAACGTGGTTGCAGTGCAGCTTACTTCATAGTGCTGGAGTCTGTGGGAATTAAGTTTATCTACTAGTAATACTAGCTTCTTCTGCTGGACTGGACGGGACAAGAAAGTGGATCTCAGAAGTAAACCTGCTACTCTGCTATTGTGGGAAGAAAGTTAGTTTCAAGTTGAAGTTGAAGGTCACAAAGACTGACCTCTCTTCAGCTGTTGCTGTTGCTAGCCGAAACGAAAACTAACTCTGTACTACCCATCGACTCTCATTAATTCAAGCTTTGCAATAAGAACGACAGCCAGCAGCAGAGGAATACAGAACAGTGGAAGTGGAAGAGAATTATTCATACTTGTACGGATAATACTTTACGTAGCTCGTCGATATAGTAAATAGAAAATCTTGAGAATATTTTCTGAGGAAGAATTAAAGACGAAAAGAAATGAGACGAAGACGTGATAGAGACCGGGATCGTGAAGATCGAGATCGGGCCTTCAGCGGGCGTGACCGAGACCGCGATTATCGGGAGAGAGACCGCCGAGATCGTGAACGGTCCCAAGCCTCTGTTTCTCCAGCTACTGTCCAGAACCCTGTGATGCAGATCCTGAAAAGGCCTGGAGCCTCATCGCAGCCGTCGCCCAGTTCGGCAACCAGTTCTTTGTCAGCATCATCCCTGTCGCAACCGAGCTCCAGCTCCTCCATTTCCATCGCGACACGAGATAGAGATCGAGATATGCCTGCAGAACGAGAACGTGATGCTCCCAAAGTTGTTGCCCCGACTGTCATTTTGCAGCGGTCGACTACATCAAAAAGACACGACGGACTTTCAGATGCACATGGAGTCGGAGCCAATTCTGCTGCTAATGCAACTTCTTCCTCGCATTCCCAACATGAACCCTCTGCTGAGGTTCGCTTTTAATACTTATAGTATAGTTGGTAGTAGCTAGACTTGTTTAAAGCCTTTGTATATGCTCTTGCATCATTCTTTTTCTTTAATACATTTATGTTAAAAGTAGTAGTTGACTTGACTCCCTGCGTTTGCCCTCATGAATTTATTGTGTCACATTACGTACCAGAGAGAAAGGAACATGTTTGTTGAGTATCTAAACTGCAGGGTGTACATGGTATCTAATGTGTATCCCGACAATTGGAGTAATGCTGAGAAAATATTCAAGTTTGGAATGTTTTTTGAATGATTTTTACAGCCCAAGCCCAAATCGAGTGCCCCTCTTACTGTTTTCGATGTACTTAAGCCGCTGTACAAATTTCCAACTGAAAGGGCCATCACTCTAAGTGACAATTCGATGAGGATGAGAGCAGACTTTGATTTTATCTCTGCAAACAGATTCAATACCGACTTTTTCGTTGTCACTGCTGTTGGAGTTCCTCTTTCGGGTAATTCGTTGTTGCAATACATTTCAAATGATGAATTTCTATATTCTTACTATCTTTTGGCAGCCGATCTGTAAATAATTTCAAAGTGTAATAATGATAATCACTATAAAAATTTCAGTGGTTCTTATGCGTAAAAAATCATTTTACTGTAAATCCTGAGAATTAAAATATTCATGCAACATTTACACTTTCAGGCTTGTGTATAAAATAAAAATAGCTTGTCTCATGCTGTGTATGAAATGATTGAATAGGCAAATCAACAATACTATCATTCCTATCATGTGAGGATGGATTTGGCGTTAAGAACATTTTCACTGCAAGAAACAAAGATCAACAAAAAGAATGCTCAATCTACATGACATCAGATCAGATCTTATTCATCGAAATGGCTTCTGTCTTCAATGGAGCAGCTGCCTATGACCTGATTCCTTACGTAGCACAACAAGGCACTTTGGAAACTGCTTCGGTGGTAAGTAAACACAAAGAGTAATTCTTTTCAAGTAATTTTTCGTTTGCATTCCGTATGCAAACGCCTAATTACAACTACAACTGCAAGGAGTTATTTGTTTTGCTTAGATACTACATACAAAACGCATTCTAATGAACAGGTAGTAAAATACTAATCGAAGTACTTACCTGTACAGAAAATATACAAGGAATCTGTACATAAGTAGCTGTCAGAAAGCATAGAGAGATGATATATTAGTCTGCAGATACAGATCTTTATGTTATGTAGATTGAAAATGTTGACTATACATAGGCATTCTTATTCTTATAGACAGGCTTTAAATGAATGAATGCTTTTCTATACATTTTTTCTATTCGGGGACCTTGATGAAATTGTAGTTGTTAAATATGCAAGAATTTAGATAAGATGCAATTATTTATTATTACGTATCACAATACTCCGCCCATGTTTATGAGTAGTTCACTTTTTAACATTACAATAGTAAATAGCATACCTAGTCCTAGTAACTTGTTTTGAAAACCTATCAATTCATTGTTCTAATGGTAACTGTACGTGAATTTTTCATGTTGTGCTTTCGTACAAATAATTAAATAGGGACATCTTGAATGATGCCATTGTGCTGTGTGCGCCTTGTTGCTACTTTTTAGACTAATTTTATTGGTGTCTGATCCAGGTCTACTCTTGTATAGTTGCTGTACTGTAGTATAGATTTCGAAGCTTTTAATTCTTTGTAGGTGTTTTGTAGTATTTCCATTTTGATATCTTGCGGCCAGGCCAGCCAGACCAGATGATTGGAGTAGGAAACGATAATCTTGAGGTGTAGATTGTATCTTTGCCATTTTCAAGGATATTTCCCAGAATCCATAGTGCTAAAAGGGTAAGGGTAGCGATTAGCCCAGTGCACTCTAACAACTTGGAGCAGTTACGTTACGTATAATGGGGAACAGATAAATATTATGTTCACTAAGCTAGAAATGATCTCGTAAGTCGTAACTTGTTAGTTTATTGTGCACTATGGCTGTCCTGTCCTACTGTAATTTATATAGCTATATAATAGCTACTGTAGTCAATAAGTCAGAGAATTGCGCCCCCACTATATAACTTATTTGTGGTCTCAACTCCTCTGCTATGAAACAAAGCGCGTTGGGAAACCATTCATGCAAGAGATTCCTTTAATGTTCTCATAAATCTGCAAATGCTGTAGCAATAGTCATAAAGATGCTACCTCACTTGATATAATTACGTATTAACGTTCATTGGGTGAAGTAACGTGTGAAATAAAATGATCCTTTGTTACGTAATAACATAACACAGTGAGGTACCTAATTGTATTATACGTTATACGTAATTTTATGCTTTTTTGCCTCAACTCATGGCGAACGATCTATAAATAGAGTTCTTCGTAAACTGCGAACACTTCTAGTTGCATAACAATTTATACTGTTTACCCATTTAAATCACTGTGATATGAAAATAGAAAATCGAAATCAGTTAGCAAATGAATTAATGCAATTTACGAGTTTATAGTTTACGTGCATACAGATACTTGCTTGTAGATGAACTGAGATAATATATTTTAGTTTGAAATTGAAATACTACCTACCTCTAGGCTTGGTACGTAATATGTTATCTCTGTATATTTTTTGCTGGAAACAAAAACACTAAATGTTTTAGTGTAAGATTTGTGTTATCTTAATTGCATTAGCAGTATTAGCAGTACAAGTGTTTACAATTTGAAAAATTTTATTTTAAAGAAAGAAAAAATAATAATCGTGTTGTTGTGATGTGATGTGGTCGGCTTCATTAAAACATGAACTAAAATGGTATTTGTTTTTATTTATTGCAGACATGGAACTTGCGAATGATGCGCTGGGCTTTGTCCGTCAGCCACGTCGTCGTCATCGTTAGCGAAAGTCTCGTTGATCCCAATTTGTTTCAACTGATCAACACTGCCGAGATGATTCACCCGAAGGTAATCTAAACAAACTAGCAGAACATCCAAGCTTTCTTTCTTTAAGATCCTGGCGAGCTGTTTATTGATAAATACTTAATATTACTTGAGCACTTGATAAAGTTTAGTATCATGAACAAGATAAATTGAAAAACAGAGATTCGTAGAGACGAACCGTAAGGGTGAAAGGAGAATATTGACCTCGGGATCAAATTAACATCTCATTAAAGCAAGTTATTATCATTTAGTAAGTTACCTAATTCGATCTGGATGATATATTATGTATCATACCACAACGCTTCCCTTTGTTTCAGGAAGATGTCTAGAGATAAGTAAAGATTTTAGTTTTCTTGAAAATATTTTTGTTAGCGAATAATATCTATGAAAACTTAATGTGAAAAAGAATGCTATTTATTAGTAGGGTGAAATACGATACGTGTATCGTAAGGATGCACATACCTTAAATAAGATAACATAGCGGTATAGCTACGAGCAGTTCAATAGTTCAATTACGGACGCACAACGACAGAATAATATTGTGTTAACATAAGTACACAAATGTTATGTCTGTCACTCTGTTGTCATCATTAGTCTCAAGTTGTATGTGCATTCAAATTAATGTGTCGGGAATAGACGAATTTATTTTTTATACAGATTCTGACAAGCATAACTTTGGCTACGACGTACGAAACGTAATATTATTTTGTTAAGCCTTCCTAGTTCAGGACAAACATTCATTACAGTGTAGAGTGCCTATTAATATTTAAGACTCTTTTACAATACCGTTAGTAAACCCGTGTTTTAAAGTAATACTGTTCGATCTGCCATGTAATTATTCGATAATAATAATTTTACAATGCATTATATTATAACTCTTGTTTTTTATGCAGGAATATGCGTTAGGCGCAGGAGCACATCCAGAGCTTGTTTACGTGTGCAACAAGGCTCCATTATCTTACTTGGACAATGAAAACGTTCTAAATGAAGTCGATAATATTTTCAGCACCGTTCTTAATGGACGACCTTCCAGGATTGAACAAAACTTTTATGTCCTACCGCACAAAAAATGGGGTTACGCATTGGACTTGTAAGTTGTTCGCATTCTTAATAGTTTGCTCAGTTTACTGTATCATCATATCTGTAAGCTTATTAAAATCAAAATAATTATACTGTAATTTGTATTAATTTCAGATACGACGAATTTAGGAAGAATATTCACGACTACAGTCGGCGAAACCGAGCACCATTTTCCTCTGATTCAGAAGAAGCATCAAAATTTCCACTGAAAGTGACAATGCAAGAATGGTTTTATACTGCATCCAAGTTTTGGGAAGATATGAGTCACCCTAACTACTTTGCTCCTTACGTTAAGCTCTTACCTTAAAGAAGACGTGTCATTAAATATATTTGCATGAATCAATTATATTATATTGCAATATATTATATTGTAGTATATTCTTCCTTTGTAAATGAAAATAATAATGCGATGTAAAGTGTATTAATTCCAGAGCAATTTATTTAAAAATAACTTAAATTCTAACACAGACTTACTAGGTAGGCATTAGATAACTATTTCACGTATCAATTAACATTTACATTTTCATACAATTACAATTATTAATTACCACGTAAACTGTTTGGCCTTTTCCTCCCATTTCTTTAATCGTAAATTGACGTACGTCTTTGGCTGTTCCGTTTTTTCAGGGATACCAATGTGCGTTGTTTCAGTTTCTTCCCAAACATGTCGATTCAAATTAGATTTCTTTTCCTGTCTGTAATATTTTTCTGAAAATGGCACTTTGCTCTTTGGATTTACTATAGTTTCAGCATTTTCTTGCCTTTTCCTTTCCTTTCTGGAGGCTCTGTACAAATCGTCACCAGGATAAGCATAGTAGCCAGAAGGAGTCTTCTTCGGAGGAACTTTGCCGGTAATGGTATATTTAGACTCATCCCTTCGTGAAACTATAGATTGATTTGACAAGGATGCTAATGAGGACGCTGGAATAGTGCTTACAACAGATGGGGGATACTTCAGTGGCTCGGGCTTTAAGGGCAGTGGCTTTTCGTAATCGAGATAATTCAACCTAACGGGAGCAACTGTCGGCTGTTCGTTTTTTGGAGGTGAAAGGGCATCATCTCGACGATGCAAGAAACGATATAGCTTTAATGTATTTGGTGACATTTTTCTCTTAACCTTCTGTTTCTTCTGTTGAGGTAAATCTTCCGGACTTTCAGTCTCGCCAATTCTCCAGGCAATATCAGTAGCTTTCCCCCTGTCTTCCACTTTGGGTTTTTGAAATATGCTGTCGGGTTCTTGTGCTAAGTCAGCCAGCTTACTTGCCTTTGCCTTCGGTTGGTCGGCCCAATATGCTCTGCGGAAATATTACTTAATAAAAATATAGTTGAAAAAAGCAATGCTTATGTTAATCTACATATATCGAACTGAAATATGTTTGTAAAATAATACGGTTATTACGACGTGACTTCAATTCTTGGAGGTTGCCAGCTACTTTTCAAATGTGCAGGACCAAGGGGGTAACCAGGTTTCCTTTTGAAAGGAACAAAATCTGGGTCTTGCTGTTTGTTATCTTTTTTCTTTTTTGGTTGCTCATATTTGTGCCGTGGTAAACCCCAAGTGTGATAATTTGCTAGAGTATCCGACTCTATCAAAAGTTTCCTCTTTTTATTATCTTCCCAATCGCTCTCGTTGTATTGCACTATTTTTCAGTCAAAAATAATCAACGAATTTTAAAAGTCTATTTATTTAATAACTATCTGTATCTAATTTTACTTTCAAAAATTCATGTTCACTGACCAATGGCTAACTCGTCGGGGTCATATATTTCTTTCCTGTCTAAGCCTATAGATGTAATCCACGGATTTATTTCCACATCATATCTCGAGAGGACTGCTCTATTTCTGATATTTTTATATATCTGGTTGAATTGTTTCGTGAACTTAGGCCTTTCAAAAGTTGCAATGGGGACTTCGTGAGGCCACTTCTCTAAAGGAAGATCTAGTTTGTGAGATCTTAGGTGCAATATCGTGGTCGCAGCCTGCGGCTCAAACCCATATTTAGCAGCGTGGGTACGATTATAAATATACTGCCCTCGATTGTGGCGATAGCTATTCAAAAAATCTCGGTACCATTTCGGGAGTAAAGTGCTATTAGGATTTTTGTCTAAAGTGCGCATTTTTCTTTCAGCAAGGTCATACGCATTATCACTACGTCTGGTTTCCAACGGCCTTTCCATGATTTTCGGATCAACTTTGAAGCGACTGGATCTCTCAAGACGCTTTATCTGCCTAATTTGAATTGCAATGCACACAAGGCAGGCGAAGAAGAAAATACTTTGCCAAGCCACAAACAAAAACATCCCTTTCCCCAAATAGTAGAAGACATTAATGCATATCAAGTGCAATTTCCTCGAACATCCTTCCTGAAATAGTTTGGAATGTAATTCTTCTGGATTTGTGGGAACTTCCAAACTACACGCAGCATTTCGATTCCATTTCGGTGTGCAACACGTTCGTGGAATCTTTGGTCTCCAATCCCTATAGCGGATATCGCTCTTCGGGAATCTGAATGAAGGATCTTGGTAATCCCTGAATCCGTTAACTCCGCAACAAAAGTAGTAATTTTGAATCACGTCCATCATGGAAGCGTGCAGGAAGTTCCGAACTCGGAGTTGAGTTTTGCCATCCTCCCTTAGGACTGCAACGGGAGGGGAATATGACGATTTACTGTTCAAAGTCCGGTGCCTGATGACCGGTGACCCAGTATAATAATTTCTGACAAGGTTAGTCAGTTTCTTGTCCACAAATGGCTTCACTTCTTTGCAAAATGGCTCTTGCGTGATCACATATATTCCGATACCGCATTTGCACAGCAATATTCCACCAATGAGGTAAATGTACCAATAATGGTATCTTCTATTTGCAGAGTAATATCCTTTTGTCCCAACAATTGCCGCGATTATGGATACCAGGAGTAGTGTGACTATTATTCCAGAAGGTATATACAAACTTGTACTGGTGATAAGGGAATCTTTTTTGTAGTTTGTTCTTGTCGATAGCACTCCCATCGCATAAAGATTGTATTCGAAACCAAATCCATGAAAAAGGCAAGCTAGCAAATAACCATCGGAGGCAAATTGGGCGAAGGCGAAGAGATAGAAGATGTAATCGTGGAAAAGAGTATTCCGGGATATCTTCCTCGGCCATTTTAGGGGAAAACAATCCAAATATTTACACATCCCAGGCCGAAATTTCCTCGTTGACTTTTCTCCAACTAATCGCTTTTTTAATTTCTCCTTCAGAACTTTCGCGTTTATTCTTCTGGATAATTTTTTCTTAATTTCACTCACTTTTGACTCTTGGGATTCCTCAGGGTGTACTCGATTGCTCATTCTTCTTTTGAAATTGCTTATCAACGTTACTTGTTTTTCCGATTGGCTGTGAATGTGTAAATGGTAATTCCCTGAAGATTGGCAGGTTTGGCAGACTTCTGTAGCAGAATCTGTCATTTCCGGTATCGTCATTGCTGATGATCCACGTCGGATGCTAACTTCGGATACGCTGTCTTTGTCAGGGTAATTTGTGAGGCTGTACCTGGGTCCCCCTTCTATAGTTACAGTCACCCCACTTGGTCGTCGGGATTCTGCCTCTTCCATTGTAATAGTTACCCCACTTGGTCTATTTGAAAGATCTCCGGTTGTTGTTACCGTCGTCCGACTGGGGTTGGGATCCGTCCCCTCAATGTTTATCGTCGTTTCGCTAGGTTTGGGTTTGGGTTTGGTGGTAGGCGCTTTCTCAATGGTGAAAGTCGACCCACTGATCCCTCCTGCAGGAGTCTTCCCTTTCCCATTTTGAGTTGAAGTTTGTTTAACCGATTTCTTTCTTTGTTTGGAACTTCCGGTGGCTATCTTTAGATTATTTTTAGATCTCGCATGTGCAGAAAAACTTATTCCTCGTTTTATAGGTATTCCAGGAGCTTTTTTCTTAGCGGCTACTACTGGTAATTGTTTTTTCGATGGTTTAGGTTTGCTTTTTCTCTCCATTTTGTCCTTTTTGATTACTTTGTTGCAAATTGCTTGCAGACCAAAATAATTAGTTGGAATTTGGAATAGATAGGTAGGACCTTTACCTACTGATACATTTTATAAATTGCTCCAGTTTTCTTTAAGGGTGCATTTAGAGGTGTTTACGTTCATTTTGTATCGATAAAGTAAATCTCATTGCAACTAAAGCATTCTATACTTATATCTATTTAGGTTTCATTATTTATGCTAACACGCTTTTAAGGAGTATATTATCGTCCTATGTAATTTTATATACTTCAAGATCATTAGGCTGCATTAGAGCTGTGTCATGCATTTGAATGCAAAACTCGGATATAAAATCACTTTTAGAATGGATTCAGCACTGAATATAGTAGATTACGTGAAAAAACACAGCTATGCCAACCATGCATATTTTTAAAGCATATTAGTGGACAAACATTATTGTTGTTAGTAAACCAATGAATATCTATCTACTAAAAGGCTTCATTAGTATCTGTCTTTGCAATTTACGTAAGCCGACTCCAACCAAAAGCACAAGTACCGATAATAGTTCAACAACAATTTTATTCCACTACAGTGTAAGGTTAAAATTAATTTACAGTGAGAATGCCAAGATCATGAGTGCAATTGTTCAATATGCCGCAGACTGTTTTATTTGGATTGGGATTAAGTTGTCAGAAGTAGCAGGAGGCGATTACCTAACTGAGAATTACAAGAAAGAGGGTTTGGAGAAACCAGTAAAAAGGAATTGGATATCCTCGTATTTTGGACAATGGCCCATCAGTTTCGAACATGGAGGAATTGTTTTCAATATCGACCCTATTTTCGTAATTATTTTATCTTCGATTAGTTCTCTATGCTGCGTGATCCTCCTGTGGTTCCTCTATGGATATATTAAAAGGGTGTGGTTGCTACCTGATATCAGCATAAGACTTCCTGAGCAATATCATATTCCACTGGATGTGAGGGATAATAATTATAATGCACCACCGAATAATCCTGGACTAAGTCCGAATAGTTCAGCTGCCGTTTCGGAGATTCCCGATGAAATAGCAAGCAGGATGCCCGTGAGGTTATGTCGGAGACCTGCTGCTGTGAATATTCAACCGAATTATGAAGTTCATGTACCCCCTGTTCCAAGAAGCCCATATAATACTCCAGAATTTGATCAAGATGTCCATGGGGATCATGAAGAAGAAGACATCTACTATAGTAATCTAAGTATCATTGACGAGGAAGAGCATACGGAAGAAATAGAACAAATATCTGAATCTGGTAGTGACAATGAGGAGGATATAGGGCAGAGATCGGAGTTCCTCGAGGAGTCAGACGAAGAACAAAGGGACACACTCCAGATCTCTCCCCGAATTTGTGCTGCAAGATTTATTCCTGCTTCTGAGTATCTAAATGAACATAGTACTACCGTCGAAGATGATTATCACAGTATTCCTGAAGGAGAAATTGTGCAAGGATCGGAATATTCCGAAGAACCCGAAAGTCCACGGGAGGATATCACTTTCTATGATATTCCAGAAGAAGAAACTAGTGATGATTCCTCTTCCCAGACAGAGTATGATCGATTTAATGACTTAAGAAATAGGACTTCGTCCAGACAATCCAATCCTGAAAAGGGGGATTACAAACGGGATCATGATGATAATTTTGGTGAGAAGGTGAAAGAATTATTTGATGAGAAAGGTTCAACTCTGTTCGACTTTCTACCAGAAACGCAAATGCTGACTCCTGTAGCAGATCGAGTTGTTCTTCATCAATTTCAGAGAGGAAGAGTCGGTTCCGTTCCTTGCTTAGCACCTTTTGCAATGAAGTTAGAGACTTATTTAAGAATGGCAGAGATCGAATATGATGTAAGCTCTTCCAAATTACATTTATTCCTTGTTTGTTTAGCATAGCATAATTGTACATAAATGTATACATAAACTCCTTAAATTAAATATATAGGTCGTGTTTGACAGTGGAAGCGCAGGCCCATGGCTAAGTTATCATGGAGAAGACTTCAAGGGTGTATCTTCGTGTATACATTTCCTGAAACAAATATTCCCAAGTCAAACGGAACACTTTTTGCCTTCCCCGGATATGAAAGTTGTCTCTTGGTTTATAACTGTCCTTGTAGAATACCATTTATACTGGTAAGAAAACTCCTGCATTTTACAATTTAAATACTCATGCAGATAGTTTGTATCTGAATGAAAATTGAAGGTATTTGTAATTGCAGGGAGTTGATCATCTGGCGATGGATATTAAATGAAGGCAGGGATGTAGTTCATAATCAACCGAATTGGGTACTTTAATTAATTATTTCCTACAAAAAAATAATATAATAGTAGCCCTTGATTACAATATTCTTTCATAAATTATATTTTCCAGAATTTGATTTTTCCGGATCCGAAAGAAATTGGGGATTGTGTCCGTTTAGGAGCGCAGTACCATGGATTTGGTCACCTTTCCTATAGCATTGTGGATATTAAGACAGCTATAATAAACGATTTAGAAGCTCTTTCTGAAAGTCTTGGTAAACTTTTCCTGTTTTAATTAATGCCTTTGGAATATTAAATTGCCATTGTAATTTGCAATATTGTAATACATTTTTTAACGCAGGCGATAAAGATTTTCTGACCGGAAGTTCTCCAAAAGAAGCGGACTGCTCCGCCTTCGCCATTTTAAGCCAAATGCTCTGGAGCTCACCCGATCCTTTTCTAAACGAGCATGTGTCATCATTCGAGAATATTCTCTGTTACTGTAAGCGTATGAAAAGCATTTTATGGGCAGATTGGGACGATAGTTTGTCACAACATGAAGAATTTGATACAAGTGTAGCCACGTATAATTCCTCAGCAGAAGTTACTCCCCTAGCATCTCCTAGAAGTTCTACAAGTTCCCATGCCTCGAACCGTTCTGTAGATAGTAACTTGATAAAGAATAGCAATCAATCTAAGACCTTTACCGAAAATCAATACTGGAATATAAACAATACAGGTGTTTGCAATATACCAAATTCTCTAAACGTAAGCGCTGAAGAATATTTCGATGAAAATCTTGAGGACATGGAAAGCATCAAGATGGAATCAAATCTTGATGATGTTGACCCAGGTTTTTTCGACAGTGATGAAAAATAGAATTTAATTTTTATTAATGACCTAATCTAACTCAGCCTACTGTGATTTTGTATAATACAATTTACATAATTTCTTCCTAAATGTGCATAAAATATGAATTTTTCTATTTCTTGTAATTAGTATCAAGTATAATGTAAGTTGCTTCATTGCATTTGACATTACCTTGTAATAAAATGCCTTTGGCACAAAATCATACTTTTTGCATTGAATGCATGATTCCCATAGCAGCATTGCAATTTTAACGATCCAATTCAAAATCTGTTATCCCAACTCATAAAATTGTCTGGAAGGTGATCTTGGTTCTTTTACTTTACATTTCAAAATTTTTGGTGGTCCATACGAAAGTTGATCATATCCACAAAATTCTTTTTAGTAATTCAAAATCTCCAGTATTATATAAGATTCCATATTTATTTTTCCCTTTTAACTCTTAATAAACCGTTGTCGTTGTGCTGACCATGTTCCGAACGTCGAACCCTGTGTCCCAAGACTCTCAGCCGACTGCCACGGCCACACTCACCCCGAGCACAAAAGTGGTCTTCGGAAAAATGCCAGGTCGAAATGAAGTTGTCCCTGCAAAATCAGGATATTCAAATTACTTTACAGTTTTTGAACAAAGGTCTTTCCACAGAGTTGCTATTGTTCTGGGACTTGGCTCTGCAGCCCTGGTAGGATGGTACATCTATCAGCATTACTATTCTGAAGATGCCAAAAAGAGAGCTATAGAAGCGGCGATAGAAAGCGTTGAAGGACTGACCGTAGTTTCTGTTGTGAATGACCTAGAACAAGTAGAAATAAAATCGAATGGAAATCAAGAAGCTTCAGATGTTGATGATTTGGTTGATAGAAAGGTCACTTTGTTTCAGTGTCCAAGAGGGTAATAATATTTTCTTAAAATAACCAAAGAATTTTAGCAATTTTCGAAAAAAAATATCCTAAAAGCTAATGATGAAATGATAGCAAAAGCCTTTATTACTTTCTACAGATATTTCACTCCATGTATCGCACCATTTGCCCTGAAGTTGGAGACATTTCTCCGTGTAGCCACTATTCCTTACGATGTACGCTCTTAAGATAATTAAATTATCTACAATTCTTAATCCAATTTAATGGTATATATGCAAACAAGTATTAATCTATATTAATTGTTAAAAATATTTAGATAAAATTTAAAAGCCAACCACAATCGGATGACACCCCTTGGATTACAATCGGACCTCTGGAAGTGGTCGAGTCTCAAAAATGTATCCCCACATTATGCCAAATTTTCAATATTGATTTTAATAAAGATGCATCTGAAAGTAGGAAATCTGCAGCTAATTTGGTGGACAACACATTAGAGAATCGAATTTTTTGGTAAACTTATGCTAAATATATTTTTATAATTACTTGATTTTTAATTGAAATCCATGCAAACCTTATATTCTTTAGGGGAATTGCATTATGGCGATGGGTTTACGACAACGGAAATTCGATGAGAGAAATTCAGCCAGTTGCTGTACCAATGGCTTCTCAAATGATAAAAGAGGTATCCGATTCGGTTAAAAAGGCTTCTTGGTATCATGGAATAGGACGACACTCTCCTGAGGAAGTGATTGAAAAAGTAAATAAGGATATCAACGATTTGTCGGTAGCCTTAGGTAAAATTTCTCATTTTCTTAAACCTGTTTACGAATTTTTCTGTATACAAATATCTATCGTGTCGTATATGGTACAAATTTCATGTTTAAACAAAATTAAACCTTATGATTCAGGAAAACATAATTATTTTATGGGAGAGCATCCTGGGGAAGTTGATTGTAACGCTTTCGCTATGCTTTCACAAATGGTATGGAATATGCCGAAGTCACCGTTTGAATATGAAATAAAAAGTGAGAATTATTTCTTGTAAAAATGGAAATCTGTAATTAATTCGTGCATTTTTAAAGAAACTTTTACTGATAATATATTTTTGTTTTTCAGAGTATGACAATTTGATTAGCTTTATAGTGCGAATGAAGGTAAGATTTTGGCCCGACTGGGAAGACATTCTGAATTCAACGTTGGATAGAGAAAGCCTAGCTAGTGAAAGCGTCCGTTTATATTCAACTGGAGAATTTACCCGAAGTCGTACTGGAGTTAGTTCACAAAATTCGAAAGCCAGCAGTGTCCGTATTTCGAGAGAGGCGTCTTTCTCTTCTACGAAATCCAAGAAATCTATCCCGGAGGTTCATCAAACAAATTCGTCCGTGGGAAACGTTAATGCATTACCAGCTGCCAGAGCCGAGTCAGAAGTTCGTAAACGCTCCTCTTCTGGCATTCCAACAGAAAGTGATCTTCAGCAACAACAGCAGCTTGTATCATCATCAAATACAATCCCATCAACATCACAACAGGACCAGAATCAAATTTCTCAGAGTAATAACATTATGCCATCACAATCTCAACCGGAGCATCTAACTTCTCATAACATAATTCAATCACAGTCGAATCCAGAACCGTTACAATACACTTCAACACCAACCACGAATCCATTTCTTCAAAATGTAAGGATTCACAACAACATGTCCCAAGATGAACTTAATACCTTGATGAAAGCTTTAGCACATGAACAACAGGTGCACAATCAAAGTGCACCGTCCATTCATGATGATTATTCTAAAACCCAAAGCCAAAATGGACCCAGTTTTAATTCAAATGAACAACAACACTACCAAAATGCGTTTCTTGGAAGCAAATCGTCACCTTTCCCTGGACAAGTCCTTGGAAACCCAGCTCCAATGCCAACCAGTGGTCACCCACAACAAAGTATGAATATTCCTTCGCAGCCATATGGTCATCATGCTGCAGCGTACAGTGATCAAGCAAAATTTTACCAAATCAGAGATGCTATTCACGCCGTAACAGCACAATCGACTGGGGCTCGGGAATCTTATTCCTCTAACATTTTCAAACTTAATCAAATTCTTAACGACTTGTCAATTTCACAGCCTCAAACTACTTTTGAACACTCAGTTCCCCAAAGACAGTGGAACACTCCAGCAGGTCTGCCGCAACACCAAGGAAATGTGGGACACCCCAGTTTGGGATTCCAGCAACAACATAGCGGCAATATGGCCCTTCCACAACAACAGAACGGAAGTTTGGGATTCCAGCAACAACATAACGGCAATTTGGGACACCAGGAACATAAAATGTACTCTATGGACCCCCGGTATGATCAACAGCAGCCAGCAAACTCAACACCACTTCAAATTCCAATCACACAAAATAATCCCTTCATGTACTAACTTTTGTATTTATCAATTAAATCAATATTCATCAAATTAATATTTCCTTTAATAACTCAACTCAAAGGATTTCTGCACGTTCTTGAGAAATTGAATTTTTGTACATTGGTCCTGAAACTATCGTAGATTTCTACGCTTAGTCACATACACCAAAATTTTGTTCCATTAAAATTTGATGGCTAAATTGAGAGCGTAAAATAAAATCCCAATACAAAGAATTTTGAATTTAATATTTAATACGCTAATGCTTTTCATTATGGCCGAAATAATATCGTAGACAAAGGAATGGCACGCATAACCGTTACTTTATGTTCACCGCATGCGCATTTGGAAGTAATGAATAGCGCTTGCTAATAAGGTGGGCAAAATTCAAAATAATAGTAATATTCGTAGCGCAGGACCCTAACTATAGGCCTATGCCAGGACCCTTGATCTCTAGGCTAAGGTGGATGGATGGTGGATGTATCCAGCTGACTGTTACTCGTGGTGTGAGTCAGTCGGTGTGAGAGTTTAATCAGCAAGGCTAGGATCACAGCACAGACAGCTACAGGACCGGGCGGTGATAAGGAGCTCTTTTCCTGGAGAATTGGTAGAAAACTCTTATCTGGAATTATTAGTTCACCGAAGTTTAATATTAAGCCAAGCTGCCTCAACTGTAAGATTTGGCCTGGCCTGGGATGCAAGGGCAGTTGTATCAACTATTCTAACGGTTTTGGTAGACTCGGCTGGACTACTGAATTGGACAGGATACTATTGAGATTAAGATTGGCTATAAGCTTGTCAACGAAAGAAGGATACCAAAAAGGTGACAGGTGAGGAATGTGGTGATCAGATGTTGGACGTTAGGTGGTTGTTAATTCTCAATTTAATTTTCTACAAAGTAATAATCTAGGTCATGGGCAATGGATGCGCTTATCGGTTTACTGACTGTTAGATGTATTTTAACTAATTAAATTATGATTTAATTCTCCAGGAGACTACAACAGTACAATAGCGCAGAATGGACGACGATGTTGACACAGTGTATGCCACTGACTCTGACCCCGAGGAAGAGGCTACTACGTCGGCGAAGACGAAGTCTAATAAACCGAAAGATAAGAAAAGTAAAGTAGACGAAGATAAAGTGGAAAACTGGTCCGCTTCTTTAAACTATTGGTCTCACCTATGGACAATCGCGTTGAAGAACAAAGTGGGAATTGATCTCATTTTAAAGGTTGGCCCGAGAGAAGTTGAAATAGGATGCCATAAAACTGTACTGATGCTTCATTCTCCAGTTTTTGTAGCCATGCTGAATAGATGGGCCAAAGAAGAAACTCCAGCTACTAAAAATGATCTTCCTGTAATAAAATTATTAGACGATGATGCTGGGGGGTTCAGAGCTCTAATAAAATTTTTATACTTGTCGTCTGTGGAATGCGATACAAAGAAGTTTCCAGCTCCAAAACTGCTACAAATGATTGTTTTGGCGAGGAAATACTTAATGCAATTTCCCTTGGAAAGGGCTCAGATGATGCTACTTCACAACAAGAATCATTGTGTAAACGTAACTAACATGATCGAGCTCTACGAAATGGCCAAGGTACTTATGCTGGACGAAATGGAGCAGATTTTTGAAGAAGAGATAATATCACAAGCGTACACAATCTTCAAAACCGATGCCGTTCTTCAGCTTTCCCAAAAAACTTTGGCTTATTTTGTAAATCGGAATGACTTAAATATTAACGAAGTCGCAGTTTTTATGGGATGTCTTAAGTAAGCTCACTTGTCAATTACAAAACTATTACTCTTGTCTCCATATTTTCCAAGCACTATGTATGAACTATGAACCCTATTAATTAATATCTTTGTTTAATTTCAGATGGGCTGAAAATCAATGTGAAATACAAAAGCTTCCCGTTTCTGGAACATCTTTATGCCAAGTCTTGGGTGAAGTTGTTCAGCTTATTCGATTTCCTGTCATGCACGAGAAGGTGTTGTTTAACATTGTCGAGAAAACTGGAATTATTAGCAGGACTGAGCTGAATGAGATCGTTTCGTACAAGAAGCGTGTCGCACTCAACTTGATGTAAGCCTTAACCTTAAGTATTTAAAATGAACGAGTATTTGCAATTGTTTACGTTATTATTATATTATGCGTGTCTCCTCCAATGCATTTTTGATTATATTTAGTAGCAACAAAAGTGAACACGCCATGTTTCCATATAAAACTGAATCGAGAGACAGACAAATCGCGCTGGAGCGTTGCAAAAGGAAGAAATGCGAAGTCGAAACTTTGGATTTTCAAGCGGAAACAGTAATTTCGTAAGTAATTAATTAATAGACAATATTTAATTTATAATTCGTTGTATTCACTAAACTAAAGTTAATAATTGAGACATTCAACATAATCATGAAATCATGGAATTTCGTGGGTGTATAGTGGATACATTATATTCAGTCGTATTAGTCGTAAATGTAAGCCTTCCTTTTACTGTAAGTCAGCATAATTTCTCTTGATATCATTTCATTCGTTTTTCATAGGTTTAATGTTGATCGGCTTGTCAAGTTGACCGGAGTCGGTTTCTTCGGTGGAGCAAACAATTGTACTTTTGAAGTCGATGTCAAAATCAAAGTTTCTGATGCTGAGAACAGGAAAATAACCTTAAGTTCTAAAATTGAAACTGTTACTTATGTAGCCAAAAACTCCATTCTATCCAGAGACGTTTTTCCAATCTATTTGATGAAACCGCTAGCAATCAAGCCAAATACACGTTATTACGTCTGTTTCACTATTAAGGTAAAAATACATCTTCACTTTTGCGATTTATTTGTGTAATTTTGTGCGAAAATTGTATTTATAATCATTTTTTCGAATAATGACAACACACATTCATTCGTTTTTGCAGGGTGCGAAAACATTTTTCTCACGCTCGATTAATTATAAATGTACCCAGTCAACTTACCTCGGAAAAGTTAACTTTAGTTTTCACAAGATTAAGGCGAATCGTTCTGGGGTTCACTTCGGGCAAATGCCATTCCTGTACTACCGATTTCCATTAGAAAAGGGGGGAAAGGATGCAGAATTGGAAGGAGTGGAGGAAATTGAAGATGATGCTTAAACGTTTTTTATGTTAATATTTTTGTATATAATGGGGTCAAATTGATTGAATAAGTTTGTACTTTAATGATCAGCTTTACTATAGGTAATTGTAATAATGTAGCCTGTCTGGTTTTAGCAGCATAGGTAATTGTAATAATGTAACCTACCTGATATAAGCAATAGGTAATTGTAATAATGTAACCTACCTGATATAAGCAATAGGTAATTGTAATAATGTAACCTACCTGATGATATAAGCAATAGGTAATTGTAATAATGTAGCCTGTCTGATTTTAGCAGCTTAGGTGATTGTAATAATGTAACCTACCTGATATAAGCTAAAGGTATTTGTAATGTAACCTGCCTGATTTTCACAGCATAGGTAATTGTAATAATGTAATTTTCCCTATTGTAGAAGTATATGTAATTGTAACATCAATCGCAAATAACTGTAAGTATCAATCTTGTTTGTTTAGGTTTTTCGAACTTCAAATTGTGTAGGTATAGTATTTGCAGAAAGTCTTTTTTGTTTTTTGCTAACCAGATTGATAATTGTGACTGATGAATTTAAGTCAAGAAAGTTTACTCATTTCATTATTAAGTCCTTTACTAAGTACGTTTTATGAATTAAATAAATAAAGTAAGAATTGCTTCATGCAATGTATATGTAAACTTTGTAAACTAAAAAGAAGCAAACAGCAATGAATTAAATAAATTTTTGTTATAACCAATATAACGGAAATGTGTGTGCAATTCTTTGTATACTAAACTAACCAATCTGTAACAGCTATAGGGCACACTGAATAACTTAATTTATGTCATCATTTAGAATTACGACGACCATAAACTCGAAAAAATGTTTCCAGTTTCCCTTATCCACTTGTATGTATCAAAAGTTGCAAGCGAAAGTTGAAATATTAGCAAACTATGTATTTTAATTGTAACTCCAATAATCTGTGTTCGGTTTTGGGTCTTTTGCCAACGAGCCTTTGCAATAAATTATATTTGTGACAAAAAATTGCAAGTATCTAAATATAAATGTTTCCATGGCTTTTGCACGGAAAATTTTGTAAAATAGGACGATTCTATGCTGTCAACAAACTCTCCAAAATGTCAGTTAATCAGTCCTCCAGTATTAGCAGGAAAGAGGATCGAAGGTGACGTTTTCTCTTTTCCACCTTCCAGTTTACCATCCTTCAACCTCAACCCCTGGACCAAAATTTTAAGTTAACAAAACTCTGTCCACCAGAACAGCAGATATCCTGGAACTAATTATTTCGGAGGAATTCTAAGCGGATGTAAAAATGTCTTCATTTCCATCTACTCCATATTCTACACAGTTTTCCCCGATAGCAGCGTCCATGCAAGTTGCCCGGAATGCAGGGGGACTTGATGAAGAAACGCTCATTGACAACATCATGCCTTATATTGAATCTATAATTGATTCAATTAAGGGGATTGACCGGAAAAAATTGATTATCTACGTAGGACTGGCCACAGCTTCTGCCGTCGGTACTATTTGTCTTAGCTATTACGTGTATGCCAACATGAAACATTCGCCAAGTATTGCCGCAATAGACGTGGACGAAAATCTTAACGTCATCAACTCTCGGGAAATTCTCATTCTCCATCAATGCCCTCGGGCTAAATTGTAAAAAAACATTTTTTGAAAAAATTCTTTTATTTTCTATTTTAATGTTTTATTTATATAGATCAATATGAATTCAATCATCAATTTGAATTTTTAACATATGTTTACATTTTGCAGAACTCCTTGTATTGCTCCTTATCCTCTAAAGCTGGAGACATTCTTAAGAATTCACAATATCAAATACCGAGTAAGTTCTTAAAAATTTCATAAAAAAGTATTTGTACTACTTGTAATTTTGTAATCGCATGAATAATTGATTTTCATTAAAGGTGGAACACTTTGGTACTAATCCAAGGCCAGCAAACACCCCATGGCTAACTCTGAATCTTCAAGATGTTTGTGAGCCAGATGATTGTGTCAAATTCATATCTGAAGAGTACAATGTAGCCGATGATAATGTATTGGACGAAACGGGGAAATCTGTTTCAAGGGCATACTCTCATCTGCTAGATAATCATCTTTATTGGTATGCAGAAATTATGAAGTAAACTATTTGAAAAGAAAATATAATTTACGAATATAGTTTTGGTTTAAATTTTCTATTGTAAATTGTAGGGGCATCGCGCTTTGGCGATGGGTTTACGATGAAGCTAGAAGTGTAGAGTAAGTTCACAAATTTTTTATTAATATTTCGATATTTTTCTGTACATGTAAAATGGCATTATATGATTTACTTATTTTATTTTTACAGACATATTCAAAACCTTCCCCCAGAAACAGTTAGAATGTTGCCTGAAATTCGCAAAACGGTGGAGCAAGCTGCCTGGTTCCATGGTATTGGAAAGAAGAAGCCTCAGGATGTTATAACTGCCGTTGAATCAGATTTGATAGCGCTCTCTGAATTCTTAGGTATGCAATGCTTAAAAATTTTTGCATTTCAAAATTTTTGACTGTTTGAAAAGATGAATCTCAAAAGTAAAATTCTTAATTTGCTTTCTAGCTGATAAAACATATTTTCTGGGAGGAAAAACGCCTACAGAATTAGACTGCACAGCTTTTGCCATGTTATCTCAGATGCTGTGGACTATGAAAGGATCTCCATTTGAAAAACTAATCAATGGTATTTCATTTCTGTACTTTCAACTCTTTTTCGTTCATAAAACATATAAAAATTATATTTGTAATAATGTATTTACAATTTATATGTACTAATTATTATTGTCGTTGGCTTCAACAGAGAAATTGGGCAACTTAATCCATTTTACTTGGAGAATGAGAGAAAAGTTTTGGCCAGACTGGGAGGATTGTCTGGATAAGACAGGGGTTGTCGAAGAACCTCGGAGCCTTAAAGTGCCTTCTAGAATGGTAATGACAGACCAATCAAAATCGACTACCCAAGTGCAGCCAAAAGTGTCTGGTGGACAGAGCATCTAAAAGCAATAACTAGTTTTCTCTATCTACTCTAAATTATTAGTTCCACACAATTTAATGCAACTATTTATAAATTACCTAGTTTGATTTGACCTTAGAATTTCTAAGTTAACCGTTTCTTAAAGTCTACAAGTAACATGATTGGAAATAATAATATCGCTACCAGGGTTAATTTGTAAGACAATTTCGCCTGTCTTTCAAGTCAACACTATTCGTTCGGTAAACTGGTTGGACTTCAAATTCTTTCTATTGTAAAATTTCCAGTTAAATAAAACCCAATTTTAAATAAAACGAACTAAAATCCATATAAAATACCTTAATATTCAAATTTTTGGAGATTCGAAACAAGTTTTAAAGGAGCCTAAAATATAAGTTAACATGCTAACATCACTCATAGGCCTCGTTGGAGTTGGATGCATTATAGTTCATACGGTATTCACAACATTTTCCTTTTTTTGTTCATTTAAAGGTTGGCTTTGCATTACTTCTAGAGAAAAATAATTGTATAAGTTAACTATACACTATAAGCATGCAAATCATTTAGTAGATTGGCAATTACATTTAAGAGTATAGGTATATGTAAAGAAGTCTAGGCACACGCTAAATATTTTTTGTGTTTTGAATTTGTATGCAAAAATTTTCTATTTACTAATACGCATATTACAGGTAAATTAATTTTTTGTTGAAGTGCTAACTATTTCCTTTAGGTTTATGCTTACAATATCAATTCTAAATTGGCAATAATCTCTGTACAGCAGGCTGGGTACCATAGAGAATGTAGATACAAGATTACAAATATGAACATACAAAAATAACGAGATGAGACATTTGTATAAATAAGTATATATGAGTAGATAGATCACTTAAAATGTGAATGTAACATAAGTATAAAGTCGAACCTAAAGATATACAATTCGTTAAGCTTTTACTTTACTTAGCTGTTAGCTCTGCTGACCATGTCAAATCTCCGCAGCAGTTTCATTTCATTTAGTTGTACATAATGTAACAGTTCATAGTTCAAATACGTAACTAAATAAATCATATCACTAATTTAGGTGCATAAGTTATGCTTCATATTTAGTTTAAGTAGCTTTCCTTCTGTATGTATATAATGATATGAAAAATACACACACGGACTGAACGGACGTTACATTTACATGATTGTACTATGATTACCCACAGTCTCACAAATACCATGCATAAAGAACACATTCATATATACTCATACCACACCACAATCATGTTTACTGTGCTATCACGAGAGGAAGAGTGGACTGTACTGCAATAGTATCACTTACTTACACTATGACCATGGCTATGGCTATGGCATGACAGGGAGTTTAGTTCATTTCAGTTCATAGCTCATTAAGCAAATACTATTAAATATAAATAGTCCAATAAATACAAATCTATATGTAAATGTAAACGTAAATAGTATTTATATAGCTTTTATACGTAACATATAGCATGTACATATAAATATGCATGAAGTATTACGATTAATAGACAGATTATGTACATTTGTGTAGTATTTGTATATATGTAAAATATAAAATCGTGTTCACCAAGCAAACATATGTAAAATGAGCAAGTAAGCGTAAACGTAAGTCAAATATTAAATGAAGCTTTTATTTTGAAGAAGAATTGTCAACTATTTCAGAGGAGGAATGTAGGAATATGAAAATATTCATTAAATACTACGTAATGTAAAATGTAACCTCTCTTACCACATACATAAATATAACTGAAACAACACGTCTTATTCTATCCATTGCATTGGCTATCTATTCTTTTTTATACTCAAGACACAAACAGCTCACTAAAAATAAAACTACGCACAATCCAAGATAAATTGAGTGAACACACGATTAGCCTTCTTTCTCATTCCCTTCTCCAGTCTCGTCTTCGTTTCGGATCTCTTTACTTCACGTACAACTTGGCTTTAACTATTTTTAATTAAGGTAAGATAATTTTTTATATCAGTATCAAAAAATAAAGCAAGCAATAATTAAATAGTAATTTACTGTAGGTGTACTGAAAATCATATGAGTAACAAATAAGGGATTCATCATCGTAGGATTTTAGTTTAAGAATAGTAATTGCATAATTAATTAACTGAAATGCTAGTGGTAATTACAGATTAGACAATTATGGCTTAGTTTAGCTAAAACGATGTAAATATGTAATTTAGTCGCATTAGTAATACCATTGGAAGTATTTAGGAAGTAAGAAATTATCTGTAGGAAGACTTCTTTTGATAGTTTTCCAGATAATGGATTCTACAGAGACAGTCTGGTCTACAGAACAAAACCTCAGCTATTCTAGGCAAGTCTACTTACTAGCGTCCAGTTCAGTTCAGTCCAGTCCACTTATAAGGAGTCTTGTTATTCAGAATTAGAATTTACATTAGTATAGAGCTTTCCTTCCGAAGTTTTTTATTAGTCCGGCTCGTCGTCGCGCCTGGCGTCAGTAAGACAAGAAACAATTCCCAGGATCAGGTTAATTCTGTTGTCGATGCAAGTAAATAAATATGTGGGGTTGCTAGTACAAAGCAAGTAATTTATCAATGTTAGTCTTAGTCTTGCCCTGGTCCTGTGTAGTAAGGTTAGAGCTGGAAAATTATTTAGTCATTAGAAAAACAAAAGAAGCTCGCTACAATATTTTTTGAGTTCATTTTCATTTTTGCACCATCAGGGTTGTAAGGAGCACGTTACGTGTAAAGGAAGTTCGCAGCGAATTTCACTCGAAAATTCCAACAGGAGAGTGATACTCTTGTAAGTATTTTTGTTAACACCATCATCGTTATATATAACGAATGCACATTCAATTTTAATGGTATATACATAAATATTACATAGTAATATAGATAGTGTAGTACTTATAGTATACTAAATGTACTGCGAAGCTTAAGTTAACAGTTTTTATAAGGTTTCTTGCAAAGTCGACGCTTACTCATGCAATAATTCACATTAGTCATCATAAAAAGCGAAAAGCCAGCAACCTTTGTCTCCTCCAATACTTTAGCGAAGCAATATATAAACTTTAAGGTTATTAACTAATGTAAGTTGTAAGTGCGGGGAAACTCCTAAGAAGAGTTCATTTTCATACTTTATTGTACTGAAACTCTATCATGAAATTAAAAAATAACATTTTAACATAGTTTTTACAGTTATTTAATTGTAATTACATTTCATAATTGTATCTGAGTCCTAATAAAATTAAAATTCTTTCAGTTTCCTGCACAATAATGACATCCACGAAGCAATTTACGGTTTTGGCAGTTCTCCTGGTTGGGTGTGCACTTTTAGTCAGTAATCGAGGAACGGAAGCCCGGCGGAAGAACCAACCTTACGTTGTCACACGATGGTATGATCTTCGAGGTGTCGGGGACTCCGACACGCCCGCAACTCCCTACACCGATTGTGGTTCAGACGGATCTGATTTGAAAAACGTTCAGGTTATTCCTTGTGACGGGGATGATGCTTGCATTCTCAAAACTGGAGGAAATGCAACTTTCAAATTGTCATTCGTTTCCAAAATCAATTCTACCAAATTGACTGCTTCCGTTCATGGGATTGTTGCTGGAGGTATGAAATTTTAGTCATATTCAGATATTAAATGCATATTGGCGACAATAGGATTTTCTGATCTGGAGATTTACCTGTAAATCAAAAATTAATTGTAATTATAATTAATTTGATTGTCTTTCAGTTCCGATTCCGTTTCATGTGCCACATGTAAGTTATTGTTTCTGGTTTACTTTTTACATTACATCAAAAAATGATTTGAATTGTCATTGCATAATGACAAAGGTTGCCAGATTTCAAGGACCACATACCCAGACACATTTCCATCAGCTCTAAAAAATCGGAAAAGTATTTTTGGGATAAAAATATAGTAGTTTTTGCATACTAAACTTATGAACACTGTGATAAACAAATTGATATTCCCTTGAGATGGTTACTTTTAAAAGGCTTATATTTAATGGCACCATATAAAAACTTACTTTGCCATAATTTTTTATACTTATTTTACCATAACTTTATTCATTTACCAAAACAATATCCAAAAACCATAAAAATGGGAATCGACCATATAAAA